>JAHWFP010245072.1:0-13790 GCA_023313725.1 Lithobius niger | reverse complement strand
CCACTTCACTGTAGTGGAGCCAAAACGCAGCTACTATGTCAGTTGGCCTTTAACTTTAACTTTATTAGTAATGTCAACGCGCTCCTAGGAGCATTATATGACATAAAATGTAACTATAGTAATAATAACACGGATGGCTCTTGACTTAGCCATTCCAACACACACAGTAAAAAGTAAACAACTTTAAAAACTTGCATTTGGTAAAGACAATAATCCTTTTTTTTTTGACAAAAGTAACCTAGTCACACTGTTAGTGTATAAATAGTTCCTTTTACAGATATAAATTGTCATAAAATCGAAGTGCAAATTCATTGCAAAATAAACTAATATACAAAATATAGTATATTATGTACATGATAGTCGGTAAGCTACCTCCAATAAATAACACGCAAAAGAAAAAAGAATAACAGGACTGGTTTGTCACATTCGTGCTATATGCGAAAAAGACAGTAATTTGCAACGGCAAAAAAATAATAATGTACAGTATAGCTGTTCAAAGATTGAACACCATTTAACGACAATATTCCAATGACGGGATACACATTCATCAAAAGCCATCCAAAATAATTTAAGAACGATATTCCATTGGCGGGAAACAAATTTACCCAAACCAAAAGTATATAAAACCAGACAACAACTGCTTTGCCCAATTTGCTTTTGCCCAAACTGATTGAAAAAAGTTTATCGGAGATCTGCCACAACTCAATAAAGTATATTGATTTTTTTTAGTTTGTACTTTCTCGTTTTAAAAAAAAATAAACAAGGTCCGGATTTGTCTCATTAATGTGGATATCGAAACGGTTTTTGAACTGGTTAACAGTAGGTGCTGAAACCACTGATTCGGGAAGGCTGTTCGAAAGGGGTTATGACACGAGAGAAAAAAAGTGTGGCGGGCCCATTCATGAGAATGGTACTGGTATTCGAGTTTGTATGAATGGCCACGAGTGGCCTGGTACTGTTGAAGGTGCAGTTTTTCTTGCAATGTACGACCTCCATAGTTTTGCCTTAGAATTTTGCATAATGTAATAATACTGCCTCGGCGGAAACGCCACCAGATGGAATGGGTAGTTAAAGTGGCACTATCACCGATTGAAATGCGAACGAAAATACCGTGGCGCCACCTAGCGACAACGATATTGTTAACCTTTATAGCTTGCTCCCAGGTGCACGAAGACGAACCAAATTTTCACTCAATAATTAAGGATGTCGTGGCTTGTTTGTGTCATTAAAAGAAATGCTGTTATGCACTCCTTCGTTTGGTGCAAGCAAGTGCTAGATGGTACTGCATAGCGCTAGATGATGTCAGATTTCGTCTGCTTTCAATCGGTGATAGTGCCACTTTAAGGAACGCAGTCTTTGCTCGTGTACAGTTTGTGATTCAAACCACGTACTTTTTTTGTAAAGCGGCGCTGCACCATTTCAATTGCTACAAAATTCTTCTTGCAAAAGGGACAACAAAACTCTACCGCATACTATTATTATTATTATTACTTTATTACTTGAGTACTACAGACCCCAACGTCATGGACCGCATACTCTATCGCTGGTAGAACAATAGTCAGGAATAGCCTAAAACAATAGCTGCATCTCTGGATTTCATTGTACGGCTTATCAGAATGGAAAGGGAATTTGCCTTATGAATTGTAGAGGAGACATGATTTGAGAAATTTAAATTTGTATTAACACCAACTTCCAGGTCAGTGACTTGGGTAACAGTTCCAAGGAGTTTGTCCCCCCAATAGTAATTTAACTGTGGGTTTTTATGTCCTAAGTGCATAATTTTTGACTTTTGAGGATGAATCTGAAGGCACCATAGTTGCGGCCATGCGTATAGTTGGTTCGCCTTGGGCCCCAAGGGGGCTAGCTACGGCCCTGGTTGCGTGCTTTCATTGTGGAGGGACAAAGCCATGCAAAAGTGTATTAGTTACCAGGGTGGGAACTAAACACTGTCCATATTTAATCAAAAAGGAAGCTGGTCCTATTGCTTTGTTGGCAGTGAGGCGTGGAAAGGCTTAAAGTGGCACTATCACCGATTGAAATGCGAACGAAAATACCGTGGCGCCATCTAGCGACATTGATATTGTTAACCTTTATAGCTTGCTCGCAGGTGCACGAGGATGAACCAAATTTTCACTCACTAATTAAGGATGTCGTGGCTTGTTTGTTTCGTTAAAAGAAATGCCGTTATGCATTCCTTCGCTTGGTGCAAGCAAACGCTAGATGGTACTACACAGCGCTAGATGTTGTCAGAATTCGTCTGCTTTCAATCGGTGATAGTGCCACTTTAAGTAACGTTTTGCTTTGTAAAAATAAGTGGCGGTATGCACACTACGGCTTTGGTAATTGGGGGCAAAACATGGGGACAGTTTACCATTTCAATGAAATTTTTTTGGAAGGTTTGGCTTAGTAAATTTGCCATCGATTTGTTTTCGGAAATTAAGTTGTTTTCGTTGTCAAGAAGTGGGCCAATATTCGCTTTATTTTTTTGACCAAGTTCCGAATGGTTCGCCCTTCAAAGGAGTGATATCAACACACCAAAACATTCGCCAAGTTAATCGCACCGCTTAATAGTTCGAAGGTTAAATGAAAACTAGAACATTGCTACTTTGATATGATATCACTTCTTTTTTTTTAATTGTGTATTGGCTCAACTCCACTACTGTGCAGATGTGTACTATAAAGTGTCGCGTCAACAAGAAATCGGTTTTCAACAATTTGCTACTACCTTCTGCCTATAGGCCGAACCATTCTCAACTTAGTCACCTTTTTATGGGTTTTTGGTTTGGTTTTAATTGTGTTCTAATTTGTATTACAATATTTAGCTAGTTTTGGTGTGTTGATATCACTCCTTTGAACAGCCGAACCACTCTCAACTTAGTGGCCTATTTACCAGTTTTTGGCTTTGTTTATTTTGCTTTGTTTTTACAGTTGGTTTATTTTTCGTGAATTGATGTGAATACAAAATTTATTTGCAACGTTGTTCAGATTTATCGTGATGCACTATAATAGCACTATAATGCACTATAGTGTGTGTCTAGGCAGGTACGTCAGTATCCACGTTCTCATTGTCCGAAATTTGGCCGTCCAATGAGAGATGATGCCGACAATACTAACAATGGTTATAACAATATTTTCGTACTGACACGCCCTCCCACGCCATCCCTGATACGCCCCCAGGCTCCAAACCATAAAAGGTATGCAGTTCGTATTGTACTGCAGCCATTCGTCCAATTTCATAGCTGGAAGCCTCCCCATTATATCGGTATCGATGAATAATCACCCTATGGATTTAACATGGGGATGAGCGAATTAGCTAGGTAGTAGCTAGCTAACATATTTACAACGTTATTGAGGGTCAGATTTTGCATTGAAAGCAGCTTAGCTGGCATTCCTACACGAGTTAATTTTTGTCAAGTGGGTCACTGCTCTCGATTTCAACACAATTTAAGCTTTTGTACCGTCTTATTATTTTTCCCCAAGTACACCTGAAATTTGCCCAATTATGCTTCAAGATATAAGACACTGACGCTATGGCGCCGCGCTACAATGGTTTACAACCTCGACAATTGAACTGATGTGATGTTTGTTGTGATTATTGTTGCCTAACTTGGCGCCTGTTCCTTAGTGAACCACCTATTTGCAAAAACAGTGCATTCTGACAATTAAGTACTGGAACGATAAGCGTGCAACACTTAAGCATGTTATAATCTACTGTTGGATGACAATACAAACAATGGTTACAACAATAATTTTGCACTTACGAGCCACTTCGGGGCCACGTGCTTCTAGCTGCAACTCCTATTTTAGAAAAAGGCACTTCCCCATATGACGCTTTACTTGTCTGCCGAAATTTGGAACTGGAAACTTTCCCTAATGAGCTATAGAGGTGTCTTTATACCCTATGAGAATTAACATGGGAGCCTGGTGAGTAGCTAGTTACTAGTTACTAGTAACACTCAACGTTATTGAGGGCACATTTTCTCCATATAGAACACATTCCCACATTTTCGTGTTAAGGTTTTCTTTGTTGCTGGACCCAAGACACCCGATTCAAACGATTTTGTAATGTTCTATTCCAGTGACAATTTGACCAGAATAAACATTATTATCTAGGATGGCATAAGGGCAATCAATTGTGCAAAACACTAATTATGTATAAAATAGGTAGGCTAAATAATAAGCAATCCTTCGTCTAATACTGGGCCTTTAATCGACACTCCGGTGTACACAATATTGACCCCACAATATGGCCAATTAAATCAGTGACAGATTATTATGATTGAGATATCGATTACAATTATTCGGCGATGAGTCGAACGAATGGCATTACGGATTAAGTCGAGCGGTAAACCTAATCATTATTATATTCTCTAAGTTAAATAAAGGAATCTCGGGTTAATTTAGCAGCGTACTAGTTAAGCTTTAACAATCATAGCTATTGCTAATGAGTCAGAATACTTAGCTCTATTATAGAAGCTTGGCCTTGAGTGAGGCTATTGGCACTCGGCTATAGCTGGCCGGCGAAGCCACGTCCACAACTCGGCACGACTCCTGGCCTGGTGTACTATGGATTGGAACCTACGGAATTTGACTGGCGTGCACTAGTTAAACAACTGTTTTGCTAGTGATCAACTGATATCATGCATTCCGAGGATCGGTTTAAATACTGTAGCGTTATCGGCCATGATCGATCCATTGCATTTATTAGCATTTATTATTGAAATGCTAAATATAGTAACAGTTGGACAGCTTCGCATGTCAATTATTCTATTGTTGCTTTCGGGTTCATTAATTGTTCTCCGTATGTGGTGCTTTGAAGTTATATGCCGCCATAATTAACTATCCCAAGTGGGAGGGATTTATTGTTATTCCACGAAGTGATCGATCACGAGCGACGATCTTATCGTAATTAAATCTACTTTTAGAAAGTCATTTAGGTTCTCCGAAACTGTCGTAAATAATGTCAGCTGGTAATGCCATCCTTTAAACTCTAACAATGGGTGTAATTACACTTGTTCAGTCACAAATGATCTTGACGCCTCTCGGTCGTCTTTGAAGAAGGACTCCCAATTATATTTGCTATCTGGAGTCGTTTTGATCTATCCGAATAAATACTCGGCTCATGCATTTAAAAAATGTATGATATTATGCAAATATGCATCCAATTAATTAATTGTATTGTTTCTGTTATGAATATTAATTAAGCCATTAATTATTTCCTTACAATTTGTAACGATTTCTACCGCATGGGGAGTTTACACCAGTATGCTGAAATCACGTGTAAGTTGGTTTCAGTTAAAAGACACAGTCTGCTAGTGAGCCGCCATGTGACAACAATTTCACTCTAACAATTACGCTCTAACAATTAAGCTCCGACAACAATAAAACGTCTACTTGGCGGCGACACACTAGCGTGTGTCTAGACCAAGTGTAGTGTTAATTAGTAACACATCATGGTCACTTTTAGCAATTTTCCCGATATGTTCGATAGATTTCAAGAGTTCGGGTTCAGAGAAGAAAACCAAATCAAGCAGGGAGTCCCCCCCACCCTCATGTGGGGTTTTCCACTAGTTGTACTAAGTCAAGCTCGAGTGTAGTTTCAAGAAAGGGAGTGGCGTCGGGATCAGATGTTAATTTTTTGCCAGTTGATATTCTTGTAATTAAAGTCTTCGAGTAGGATAACATTGTTATTTGGAATTTAGTTCTTAAGAAGGGAAATTAGTTTATTGTTGTTTTCATGTGAGGAATTAGGCGAGCGGTAAACTACACAGAGAAAAAAAAAATTGCCTCAATTTTTACCTGTATACATGAGGCACTTTGGAATTCGGTAATAAGAGATTTTTCGTAGACAAGAATAGATGATTTTACATAAATCACAGTACCACCAATATAATGGTCACATCTTGGTTTCGTCCTACAGAGAAGCCCATGGACAGTTAAATATAAGACCAACGTAGGGTCAACCCAATTAACTTATGATGTTTGTGGTATCGTTCCGAGAAATTTGATTTGCCTTGCTGCTGCTAAAACAAGGTTGACCATGGGTACCTTCGAAAATTGACTCCAATTGAGTAACTCAGGTTTCTCTTGGATCATGGAGTAACTCGAAATAATCAACCCTGGCGCTTTTGATCAAGCATTAGTATACACGATCACTTCACTCCTAGGGATTTAATGCACGCGGTCGCGACACTTTGAGTTACTCCGGGCAGTTGGGTCAATTTTCAAAGGCACCCCTTGTGTCTTCCCTCTACCTGTGCGGTGAAGCCAATGCATGGCGGCTGCAGTTTTTAAAACTAACACTAATGCTAATACTAATAAACTTTATTTCAGACCACCTGGGTCTATGTAGACCTACAAATAGACACTACATTACACGTGAAAGAAAATCAGAAAAACCTATAGTCTTCCACTCGAGAAGACCCCCACGAACGGGAGAGAGTTTATCGAATAGATAGGAGGCCTGAATCGCCAACTGCCCTCACAATTCGGTTGTGAGAGGTGTACAGTCTGCACAGGAAAGCAAAGGTCCTTTGCCTGCGACAAAGCTGCCTCCTCCTAGGGCAGCAAAGAACAGGCTTGCACTGCTCCAGCTTTTGGCATCAAAAGGTGCCGATGTGCAGGCTACCACCGACGTTTTTGGGGGGAGTTTAGGTTGTATAATTGTACGAGAAAACCGATCTTGTTTACAATGAACGCACCAGCTGTCGAAAACTCCATCATTTTCCTTTCACACCAATGCAATGATGTCAGCTGATCCTATCGCATTCTCATTTCTCCTCCGAAACGATTGATCTTTATGCCTCGCACAAATCCACGATGGTCGCGTTACGTTTTTGTAAGCCCCTTTCCTCGCAAAAAAAGTGCACATTTGAATTGGAAATTGGAAGGCGGTGACACAACCCTACATCAAAGTTAATTAAATATATATATGTGTGTGTGTATATATATATATATATATATATATATATATAATGTAAAAGATATATGTATATATATATATATATAGAGAGAGAGATATAGATATGTATATATATATATCTTTTACATTATATATTACTCCTCTTTGAATATTTGTTTTCTACCAAGAAAACTCCTTGTAGGGCCTGACAAAACGTTAAAAGTACATTACCATGTGTGACAGGGCTTTTCCACAATGCTCGGAAAGAATAGTGTCCCTTTAATCCATAAGATTCAGCCATACTTGAATTTTAGATAGATATGATACATGAATGTCAGGGTGATAAGCCAGAGGGATTGTGCCTAGGCATGGAAGGAAGTGTCTCTTCCACGAAGTCCCTCAAAAGATGCTTGAAAGATGACACACTGTGTACTGCGACAATCCTTTGAGGGAGTCTGTTCCACCACTCCACAGTCATTCCTGCACAAAGAAGAACACTTCATAGTGCTGTAGTGGGCTCTCTTGATGGCGTTATTGTGTGTCCATGGGTTCTGCTCCAAAGAGGTTCAAAAGCCCTTTAACATCTTTCAAACGAGAGCGCCCTTAAATACTAAGGCTATGCGCCTACCTGTAGGAGAGTGACTAATACTGCTTCCTGCAACAGTAGGGCGTCTAAATAATGTAGAAAATGGCAGTTAGCTGGAAAGAACATTCTAATATCTTTGGTCGGGTTACACTTAAGACCAAGGAACAACCGACCTCATCACAGTATAGTTAATGAGGAGCTGAAAGCCTTTAGCAGAAGGACACTGGTAGGACAGTTTGTCAGCACTGCGGAGGTATTTGCAAAGCTAGGAAGACAAAACTAGCAAAATGTTAACGTGAAAATAGCAAAAAACGTACACAAAGCTAGCAGAATATTACCACGAAACTAGTAAGAACATAACACAAAACTAACAAAATGTCCACACGAAACTAACACGAAACTAGAAAAATTTCAGATGAAACTAACACAAAACTAGCAGAATATTAACACGAGACTAGCAAGAAGCTTACATGAAACTAGCAAAATTTTGGCATGAAACCAGCAAGAAACTAACACAAAAATAGCAAAATACTAATATGAAGCTAGCAAAAAACTAACTTGAAACTAGTAAAATATTAACGATATCTACCAACAAACTAACATTAAACTACCAATATATCAAACGTGTGCTACCTTAAATACTAAGGCTACACACTGACCTGTAGGAGAGTGACTAATACTATTTCCTGCAAGCCTTACCAAACTTCCATATACACTTTAGAGACGAAATTTATGCTTTCTCGGCATTGCTTCTGATTGACTTAAGGTTCGAGCAACAGCCACATGCTTAATGGCTGAAAACAGGCTGCAGGTTCCGTTTCCGGTTTCTCAGTCGTAATAAGAAATTACCAAAATATCAACACAAAACTAGAAAGAAACTAATGCTAAACTAGCAAGAAATCACCATGAAACTAGCAAAAGTTTAGCATGAAATTAGCAGTAAACTAGCAAAATGTCAGCACGAAACTAACACAAAACTAGCAAAATATTAATGCTAAAATAACAACATACTAACACGAAATTTACAATGTATCATTATGTAACTAACAAGAAACTCATACGAAAATATCAAAATATTAACACGAAACGAGGTAGAAACTAACACAAAACTAGGAATATATTAACATGAAACTAGCAAGAAACTAATATGAAACTAGCAAAATATTAGTAAGTAAATAGTAATAATCTTTATTTCAGACCACCTGGGTCTATATAGACCTACAAGAAGACACTACAATGCACACGAAAGAAAAGCAAACATATCTAAGTCTACCACTGGAAAACACCGCCAAAACTGGGAGAGAGTTTTTCTAATAGACGGAAGGCCTGAGTCAACAACTGCCCTCACAATATGGTTGTGAGATGTGCACAGTCTGCTCACGAAAGCAAAGGTCCTTTGTCTACGAATTTCGCCATAGCTACCTACTTCTAAGGTAGCAAAGAGCAGGCTGATATTGCTCCAGCTTGGTAGAAGAGCATAAACCTGAGGCCATTTTTGTAACAGACTCTCAAGCTATTTAAACAATGGGCAGAAACTGTTCAATCAGAGAACAATACCATACGTCTGAGACATGCACGCATTATATGACCATGGCCGTGACTTCCCAGCTGTGTACAAGAAACCATCTGCGAAACCCTTACGCAAAGATTCCTACTCTGGTTAAAGGACATTGGCGACATCTTTCAAGTAGGGGACAATGACAGTTCCAAGGTACTTAACTTTCTCAACGTACAGAAAATTTTCACTTGAAAGAGTAACAGTAGGCATCTAAGTAATGTACAAGATAGCAGTTAGCCGGGAAGAACATTCTAATAACCTTGGTCAGGTTAAACTTAAGAACAAGGGCCAACCGACCTCATCACATCAGTTAAGGAGGATCTGAAAGCCTTTAGCAGAAGGGCACTGGCGGGTCAGTTTGTCAGCACAGCAGAGGTGATAGCAAAACTAGGAATACAAAACTTGCAAAATATTAACGTTAAACTAGCATAAAACTAACACAAAGCTAGCAGAATTTTAACACGAAACTAGCGAAATGTCTGCATGAAACTAACACGAAACTAGGAAAATTTAAGCATAAAACTCACACGAAACTAGCAAAATATTAACACGAGACTAGCAAGAAACTAATATGAAACTAGCAACCTTTTGGCGTGAAACTAATACGAAACTAACACGAAACTAGCAAAATATTCATATGAAGTTAGCAAGAAACGAAAACGAAACTAGCAAAATATTATGCGACATTAGCAAGAAATTAACACGTAACAAGTCAAATGTTAAGGATAACTACCAAGAAACTAACATTAAACTACCAATATATCAAACGAGCACTCTCTTAAATACTAAGGATTCATGCCGACCTGTGGGAGAGTGACTAATACTACTTCCTGCAAGCCATACCAAACTTCCATTTACACTTTTGAGAGACGAAATTTATGCTTTCTCAGCATTGATTCTGATTGGCTAAAGGCGCGAGCAAGAACGACACGCTCATTGGCTGAAAACAGGCCTCCAGGTTCTGTTTCCGGTTTCTCAGTTGCAGTAGGAAACTATCAAAATATTAACACAAAACTAGCAAGAACCTAATGTAAAACTTGCAAAAAACTAACACGAAGCCAACAACGTATTAACATGTAACTAGCAAGAAACTAACACGAAACTAGCAAGAAACTAACACAAAACTAGCAAGAAACTAACACACAACTGGCAAGAAATTAACACGAAACTAGCAAAATTTAAGCATGATACTAGCAACATATTAACACGAAACAAGCAAATTATTATCATGAAATGAGCAAGAAACTAACATGAAACTAGCAAAATAATAGTAAGCATATAGTAATAATTTTTATTTCAGACCACTGGGTATGTATACACCTACAAAAATACACTGCAATACACATGAAAGAAAAAACAAAAATGCCTAAGCCTACAATTGGAGAAGACCCCAAAACAGGGTGAGAGTTTTTTTAATAGACGGAAGGCCAAAGTCAACAACTGCCCTCATAATACGGTTGTGAGATGTGCATAGTCTGCTCAAGAAAGCAAAGCCCATCTGTCTATGAATTTCGCCAAAGCTGCCTACTTCTAGGTTGACACTGCTCCAAGTTGGTAGGCGAGCATAAACCTGAGTCCATTTTTGTATTTTGTAACAGACTCTCAAGCTATTTAAACAATGGGAAGAAAGAGTTCGACCAGACAACAATAACATACATCTGAGACATATACACATTATACGACCTTGGTCGCGACTTCCCAGATGCGTACAAGAAACCATCTGTGAATGGTGTTTGCCCTTACGCAAAGATTCCTACTCTGGTTAAGGACGTCGGCAACATCTTTCAAGTAGAGGACAATGACAGTTCCAAGGTACTTAACTTTCTCAACGTACAGAAGATTTTCACCTGAAAGATTAACAGTAGGGCGTCTAAGTAATGTATAGAAGATAGCAGTTAGTCCGGAAAATTGTAGCATGATACTAGCAATAACTCGCAAATGTCAGCATGAAACTAACACAAAACAACCAAAATATTAATGCTAAAATATTAAGAAACTAACACGAAACCTAGAAAATATTAATGCGTAACTAACAAGAAACTAACACGAAAATAGCAACCTATTAACACTAAAATAGAAGAAACTAACACAAAACTGGCAACATATTAACACGAAATCAGCATGAAACTAACAAAAAATTAGCAAAATACTAATATGAAACTAGCAAGTTATTAACGTGAAACGAGCAAGAAACTAACATGAAACTAGCAAAATATTAGTAAGTAAATAGTAATATTCTTTATTTCAGACCACGTGGGTCTATATAGACCTGCAAAAAGACACTACAATACACATGAAAGAAAAGCAAAAATTCCTTAGTCTACAATTGGAGAAGACCCCAAAACAGGGAAAGAGTTTCTCTAATAGACGGAAGAACAGAGTCGTCAACTGACCTCACAATTTGGTTATGAGAAGCTTACAGTCTGTTCAGGAAAACAAAGGTCCTTTGTCTACGAATTTCGCCATAGGTACCTACTTCTAAGGTAGCGAAGAACAGGCTGACACTGCTCCAGCTTGGTACACGAGCATAAACCTGATGCCATTTTTGTGACTCTCAAGCTATTTAAACAATGGGCAGAAACAGTTCGACCAGAGAAAAATACCATACATTTGAGACATGTACGCACGCATTATATGGCTTTGGTCGCAACTTCCCAGCTACGTACAAGAAACCATCTCTGAATGATGTTTGCCCTTACACAAAAATTACTTCTCTCTGGTTAAGGTCATGGGCAACATCTTTCAAGGAGGAGACAATGGCAGTTCCAACTTACTTCACTATCTCAACGTACAAAATATTTTCACCTGAGAGAGTAACAGTAGGGCGTCTATGTAGAAGATAACAGTTAGCTGGGAAGAACATAATAATAGCCTTGGTCGGGTTAAACTTAAAATCAAGGGCCAATCGACTTCATCACAGCAGTTAAGGAGGAGCTGAAAGCCTTTAGCAGAAGGGCTCTAGGGGGCCAGTTCTTCAGCATAGCAGACGTGATTGCAAAACTAGTAAGAAACTAACACAAAACTAGCAAGAAACTAACACGAAACAAGCAAAATATTCATATGAAGCTAGCAAGAAACGAAAACGAAACTAGCAATAAATTATCATGAACTAGCAAAATATTAATGCGACACTAGCAAGGAATTAACACGTAACAAGTAAAATATTAATGATAACTACCAAGAAACTAACATTAAACTACCAACATATCAAATGAGCGGTCCCTTAAATACTATGGCTTCAAGCCATACCAAACTTCCGTTTACACTTTCGAGAGACGAAATGTGTGCTTTCTCAGCCTTGTGTCTGATTGGCTAAAGGCGCGAGTAAGAGCGACACTCTCATTGGCTGAAAACAGGAATCCAGGTTCCGTGTCCAGTTTCTCGGTTGAAGTAAGAAACTATTAAAATAGTAACACAAAACTAGCAAGAAACTAACATGAAACTTGCAAGAAACCAACATGAAACCATTATGAATTTAACACAAAAGTAGACAAATATTAATGCTACACTAGCAAGAAACTAACATGAAACTAGTAAAATATTAACAAAAACTACCAAGAAACTAACATTAACTACCAAAATATCAAGCGAGCGCTCCTTAAATACTAAAGCTATGCGCGAAGTGTAGGAGGGTGACTAATACTGCCTGCTGCAAACCTAACCAAACTTCCGTTTACACTTTCGAGACGAAATTTATGTTTTGTCAGCGACGCTTAATTGGCTTAACGTGCGTGCATGAGCGACGCGCTTATTGGTCTAAAACAGTCCTCCAGGATCTGTTTCCTGTTTCTCGGCTGTAGGCTCAGCCATACTAAGTAAAAATTGTAATTTGCTGACATTAAGTATTTAATAATTAAGAAATCGAGGTATCAACATGTTCCTGGCGTGCAGGAGTACAACGTCAAAGCTCGGAATCTTTCATTCATCCAATATTTTAGGAGATACAGTGAATTAAAAACAATGGCGAAATTGGGCCGCTTACCACAACAAGTAAAATGGTAAGCAGGGCCCCCACAACGGGGGGGGGGGGGGGGGGGGGGGGGGGGGCCCATAGCACCCACCCCCCGTCACACAAGGGGCTCGCCCGGCCTAAAACCTTTTTTTTTTTCTCGCAATTGTGAGTTTTGATGACTATGAGAATTGTACTCGATTTGTGCATATTGTGTATTTTTTTAATACTTCCAACAAACGACAACTCCAATCCAATGGCAACGAGCACGGAGCAGGGGCACTGTAGTTCAAGCCTTTCAGCTTGTTAGGCAGGGAAGCCTTCAAATGTAAGCAGCTCGAATTAATGAATGTACCAACCCATTAAGCACAATTGTAGCCGACGAATATTATAACACAGTGTAACCTTTTTACAATTTCAGTTGGGGGAGGGGGCCCCGCTGTTGTACTAAGTCCCAGGCCCCTAATTTTGATGTGGGGGTCCTGATGGTTAGTGGGATATTCGTAATGTGTTGTACCATGACGTAGAGTTAATCTGCCTCCTCGAAACACAGAGTCATTCAGCAACTATAATACATTAATTAATACATACCTTAACTACATTTGCTGCTTTTATGCATAACTTGAATTGACCCAACAGCGTGTCCAACAATGACAGCCACCAATTTAGATCTGAAAATTTCCGACAGCTGAAACACAAGTTACAATAATAATAATAATATAATAATGAAAATAAAATTTGCCACATATTGTGGTCAGGAGCCGGAAGGGTGGTGAGCCGTTTACTCCGGGCCTAA
>JAHWFP010245066.1:0-13227 GCA_023313725.1 Lithobius niger | reverse complement strand
TTGTCGTTTTTCTGCTTTAATACTGGAGTTAAAAGAAAATTGCAGACATTTGTTAATGCATAAATTAGAGAAACCATGCATCTTACAAGAAGTATTTGGTATGTGGCGAGTAGAAATTGTGAAATGGCGAGTGCTTTCTAAGGTCTACTGGCGAAGTGGCGACTACTATTAGATTGACATTCGAAAGGGTTGGTTCTTAGTATCGAGTATGCGTAGGCCTAGCCACACTGTTCTTGTCTCCTCCCTTCAGGACGCTTTCTGGGGATTCTTTTTGCAAACCCATCCTTTTTTTGTCTCAACATACAGTGTGCCACAGTCTCTGCATAGAATTGCAAATACTACTGTACGAGCAAGTGGGAGTTGCATAGGGCTCACAGGGACAGATGGAGGATCGGGTGGTTGATCGACCACAGGTGCATCAAGATTTGAGGAGTGTTGCCACTTGCTATTTTCTTTTGCCTGTACAGAAAATAGGACCAAATTTCTATGACGACACTTGGTGGACTTTTATTCTCGATCAATTCCTGCACACAGCCGAATATCACTGAATCATTCCAAGACCTAGCGTATGCTATTTTGTAATTTGTGTAATTTACGGCATTACCTTGGAAGGCACGTCTTATTTTAAGATCTAGAACCTTAAAAAAAAGCATCAGACCCAATTTTTTTTTCCAAAATAGTTTTATTTATCAGTTAAAAAGAGCAGTGCATTATACAGAAGTTTGCTGTGGGGCTATTTGTTGTGCTGATATGGCCTAAGCACCATTCAAAAGCGTGTGAAAAAAATGTATTTAAACGTTAAATTTAGTCAGTTTTTGGCTGCATTAAAACAAAAAAAAACTTATGCCCTTGCAGGTTAGGTGCACCCAATCACAGACTGAAAGTTTTTAAGATATTTGCTTTAAATTCAAGTTGATAGATAATTTCAAACTGGGTTGTGTGTTTTAGCTTCCTATTTACGAGAGCCTGAAAAAACCTGACGACAAAACGGAAAGTCATCCCGGTGATCATGAGCCTGGTTTTCTGCTGCAAGGAGTCAGCACTGTACGCAAATCTATTTTCAACGGATTGGCGAAATTGGATGAAGGCAAAGATTTATTTGTGCAGTACTACGGAATCGGCAAAGAACACTCGCAAAGTAAACTCTTTTATTAGTTTTTTGTAGTTTTTTCAAAATACAGACGGCAGTGCTTAGCCGCATGATTGTGTTTTTCTTCTAGCTGCCTACAGTTACTTAACAGCAGAAGACAATGTGGTTCCACGGGCTGTTGCCATCACTGTTGGAGGACTTTCTGGGCTCTTATTCTCGGCTAGGAGTAAGTATTTTATAGTTTTTATTACTTTTAACTTAATTCCCTAAGCCAAACCGATCACTTAAAATGTACGAGACGAAAATGATCAGTAATGAAACCCCTCGCCAACAAATCCAACAGTCTGCATCACCAAAGCTGTAGGCCTAATATTCACTAATGCAAATATTCACGAAAACAAATAATAAAAGCCCATAATTAGAATTCAAGTAAACAGAAAAAAATATTTAATTGACCATCAAGGAAAATAGCTAAAATAAGGGTTTTTTACAGTATTTGGATTCCAAATAAAAACGCAAAAGGAAAAAAGGCATGTGGCAACCCTTCTTGGTGGGGAGAAGCCACTTGTACGGCGGCAGTAAAAACGTAGCTTCTGCGGCCTCTTATCCCTGATACCCTGTAGGAATCGAATTGCTCAATGTACGTACTGAATTAACAACTATGCAGTATTCACATCTAATCGCCAGACCACTCTCTGCACAAAAGGCCTGGTAACATCCGACAGGAGTTCCCAGTTTACAGTACTGTACTTACTGTATGTAATTGGCTGAGTTTAATTACCGATTTAGTAACCTTGGTTAATGCTGAATGTTGCCTTTCAGCTACTGCACTGCCGTTGCATGCAAAGTTCTGAGTCATGTGACCTGATGTTCCCAGGGCATGCACTATTGTGTGATGTATAGTATACTGTAGTACTGGTTGGTTCGTACACTTGGACGTGACAGGTGTATACAACCTGATACGTATCATTCGATACAGTTTGTTCTTTTTGTATTCGCTTCGTTTGATTCCACTCGTTCTTTTTGTATATCCTAACGACATGCCACGCGTGAACCTACACCAACGTATCAATATTACGATACGTTATCAGACGTTTTAGTGATGTGGCAGGCTACGTACCTTCAGCCACCTCCATGCCGGTCACAGTACTACAGTGGCACATTTGGTGGAAAAATTTGAAACCACAGATTCTGTGGAAAATCAACATAATGGCCGTTCTGGTCGTAAACGAACGGCACGAACGATTGAAAATGCCGCAGAGATTCACCATGTGTTGCTTGATGAACCAACGACGTCCCAGTGAATAGGCTGATTAGGGACATAGGCTTGAAGGTGTACCGTCCACGGCGTAGCCACACCTTAAACGAAGATGATCCCGATTGACGCATTCAGTTCTGCGAGGAATTCCTAGATTTCCTGGCAGATAATCCACAACATGTGGAACGGATATAATACTCCAATGGAGCCAAGTTTCATCTGAATGGCAGAGTTAATCGTCACAACTGCATATTTTACAGTGATGACAATCCACACGTCAATATGGCAGCATTCACGCCGTCACCTGGTATCAATGTTTAGGGAGGTATATTGGGGGGGGGGGGGGGCGTCATTGGACCATTCTTCCTTGATATGGAACAATCAACGGCGCAGTATATCATCAGCTGCTAGAAAACAGGATTCTGCCAGCTGTACGAGAAAAGTGACCCGCAGATAATTATTTTCCAATAAGATGGTGCCTCACCGCACTATGCAACACAGGGCGAGACCTTCTTGATAACCGATTTCCCAACAGCAGAATTGGTAGAAGTGGTGCGATGGAATGGCCCGCTTGTTCGTGCGATCTGACACCTATGGACTTTAGTGTGTCACGGCAACCCTCACCCAAATTCTTGTTTATGCTCGTGGTGTATAATTGCTGTAGGAGTTTTGACATATTGCTTTGAAAGTTGTTGCAAGTGTTTTATCGTTGGATTATTGCAAGTTGTGTCTTGATATTTGGTGTTATTCTGGCACCTGGGGAAATGTGACAGTGATTCGTGGGCTGGCTTGATGCGCAGTACCCTCGAATCACAATGCGACAGGGATGGAGAGATGGTAGAAGCTCTTATACTAGCCTATTAATTTAATATTGGTGTATTGTATTAGGAGTTTAACTTTATGTAAGTCGCAGTCACATTATCGCTGTCCTACCAGTCAACCTGATCAAGGCCAGTCGATGTGTCCCGTAGCGCTTTAATCGTCAACCGCTGGTATATCTGGCCGGTAGTCAATTACATCCCGAGCGCTAGAGAAGGGACGCGTGGTAGGTCCCGTAGTGCTTTAATCGTCAACCGCTGGTACATCTGGCCGGTAGTCGATTACCTCCCGAGCACTAGGTAAGTTTGACAGATTGAGGTTGCAAGTTATGTTTCATGTGTTTTATCATTGGATTAGTGCATGTTGTGATTTGGTGTTATTTTGGCACCTAGGGAACTGTGACAGTGACTCGTGGGCTGGCTTGAGGCGTAGTACCCTTGATTCACAAGGCGACAGATAGGAAGATTTTAGACGCTCTCGTGCTGGTCTGTTAATTTAATCTTGGTTTATTGCGGTAGGAGTGGAACTTTAGGTAAGTCGCAATCACATTGTCGCTGTCCTCCCAGTCAACCTGGACGAGGTCAATCTATGGGTCCCGTGGTGCTAAAATCGTCAACCATTGGGTCCCGTGGCGCTATAATCGTCAATCGCTGGAATATATGGCCAGTAGTCGATTACATCCCGAACACTAATCATGGTGGCAAATGTAGTGGTCACGGACCGCGGGCACACATTGGTGTCTCACTCTAACGGTGTAGGTGTCGTCACCTGTCTCAGTCTAGTGTAGAGGTCGCTGCCGCAATCAGATGTCGCGGTCGTATGTCGACATGGGTCACATCAGTGGTTTGTTCAGGGTTCGTAGGTGCTTCACTGACGGCAATTCACTTTGATTGGTTTGGGAAACGTGTGGTTGCGGTTCCTTAATTCCTTCAGCTCGATTGGTGGAAATTGATTTGTCCCTTTCGGAATGCAGACATAGTGACTGGACTTATTGCGGTCGACCGATAATTCTCGTTTATCAATTTGTTTTCGGCGACTGTTGGATGTTTGGCTATTGTGAAATTTTTACGTTTAATATGGATCAAGTTTGCTTTGGGGACTCGTGGCCGTTAAACATGTGATTATATCAATAGCATTCACTGCTCCTCGACTGTGAATGAACGTTTTTTGAATAGCACCGCTCACAGAGGTCGCATGGACATGGGGATAGGCTTGAAATGAAGTAATTTTGGGCAATTGGTGTTTCCTTCGTAGAATCCTCCTCACTGTGTTACAACATTGGGATCCTTCCGTATGCCTACGGCGCTTTTTTACCTCATTAACGCAGTCATTTATGCAAAATATTGCGTCACTTCCGCCTCTATCCCGCTTCCCCCTACCCTGTCCGCGTCCACTCTTTTTCTTGCCGCTGGCGCGTGCAGTCAGACATTCTTAGCTAAGATTGTTGAAGTCCTAAGGGGAATTCGTTTCGAAAGATCGTTTTCGCAGTTGAACTGAAGTGCGCCATCTTTCCAAGCAAAGCAGCGTGGCTACGAGGCTACGCGATTGGTGGCGAGTATTTCTATCGATACTGGTTGGAGAGTATTAAGATGGCGGCCGGCATGGTAGCAGCAGAATTTCTGGGAACGAAAAACGTGGCGGCCTGTTAGGCCGGCCGAGTACGTCCGCACGTGGATATAATTGCTTCTTGAGAACGTGGCGGCAGTGGTTTAATGCGGATTGTCAGGTTCGTAGTATTTGTTTTTGGTTTGTGTGACGGAATTTGAAGGAGAATGTGTGGTTGGGAGTTCATATGTGAAACCCATTGTCGGAGTCGGTAGCTGACCGAACCGGCGGGAGCCGCGAGTGGCGGACGGTGGAAAAAGTTGTTGGTGTTGGTGATAAGAAAGTACGAATGGCTCGGTTAAAAAAAAAATTTTTTGGGGGGGGCGGTGCGAAACACTGGGGCGTGTAAGGCATCGGCGATACCGAGCAGGAGTAGATGAGTTTTGTTGTGTGTGCGGTTGGATTGTTGGAAAACAAGCGCTGGAACGGAGCTTGAAAATAATGAGCACATGGCGTGCTGGAAGTTTGAGAGGCCATAGGGCAGAGTGGGCGGCCATTGGGGCGTCGCCGGCGGTGTTGGATATTGTAGAAGGTGCTGGTCTAGAGTTGGGAAATACGCCACCGCTGAGGGCGGTTTCGCCGAGGCCGCCGTTGTTTGACGATGCGAAGGAGATTGCCCCGAAATTGAGCGAGATGTTAGCTCAAGGTGTAATTGAGAGAGTGAAAAACGGAAGTATAGGATTTGTGTCGCCAATATTTTCAGTGGCAAAGCCGGACGGATCGATCAGGATAATTTTGAACCTGAAAGGCTTGAATGAGTTTGTAGTTGTACGGAAGTGCTACTTGGATACACTACCAAGGGTGGTAGAACATTTACAACCAGGGTGGTGGATGGCTACCATAGATCTGTCTCAAGCATACTATGCAGTGGCAATAAAGGACGGTGCACGACGGTTGTTAATGTTTTCCTGGCAAGGTTGTCTTTACCGTTTTTGTGTGCTGCCATTTGGGTTGGCTTCAGCCCCGGG
This sequence comes from Lithobius niger, assembly GCA_023313725.1. Classification (NCBI taxonomy): domain Eukaryota; kingdom Metazoa; phylum Arthropoda; class Chilopoda; order Lithobiomorpha; family Lithobiidae; genus Lithobius; species Lithobius niger. The sequence continues at coordinate 7,487 of JAHWFP010245066.1, read as the reverse complement.
TACTTTTATGAAGCTTATGTCAGTGGTGAGGCGCTTCTTGCGCCGGGCCGGTGTATTAATTTTCATTTACCTGGAAGATTTTGCAGTAGTAGGCCCGTCCGCAGCAAGTGTGCGGCGGGATGTGCGGAGAGTGTTGGAAACCTTGCGGAAGTTGGGATTTTTCGTAAATTACGAAAAGAGTGTGCTGGTACCGTCACAGGCGTTGCGATTTTTGGGAATGATGTTGGATCTAGAGTCGGCCCGTTTTGTGCTGCCGCCTGAGAAGCAGGCTGGTATGGTATGTGTGGTTGCGAGGCTGCAACAAGACCCGGTCACGGTTGTTAAGGAGCTTCAACGGTTGTTGGGGCTGGCAGAAAGTTTGTTGTGTGCCGTGGAGAACGGCAAGTTGCACACGTTGGTGGCAACATGACCTGGTGACCTGGTGTCGTGCGGGAGTGCACGGAGGAAGCCTCTCGCGCGGTTCTTGCGAAGATTTGGACTGGTGGGCGAAGGCTCTGGGTCGCTCAGTGGTGTCAAAATCGTGGGTCTCGGTGGAGGCCGCAGTAGTGGTGACAACGGACGCGTCGGACATGGGCTGGGGAGCAGCCACTGGGGGTTCGCAAGCGCAGGGGAGGTGGCAGCCCAGGGAGGCTGCCTTGCATATAAACGCAAGGGAATTATTGGCTATGCTTAAAGCGCTAGACGTTTTTGGAGACCTGGTCAGGGGCCTGGTGTCGGCGTCATTATCCGAATCCTTTCGGTTAATGTAGTGGCCGTGGCATATGTGAATCATCAAGGGGGGACAACGTCCCAGATGCTTCATTATCGGCGAGCACCACGGTCGCACTGGGTAATGTGGAGTGGTTGGTACTGATTTCTCCAAGGTGGGTCTTTGTTTTTGTTGGGGGCTCCGTTCAGTCGCTTGGACTTTACGAGGCCTGGGTACAAGTGAGTTAGGCAATAGCACTGACGGCGCCCTGGTCTGTCGTCTTATTGCCGTTAACGTAGTAATTTGAGTACTTGTATAGGATTCGTTATCGCCGCTGCCTTGTGTGTTTTTATATCTTTGGGAGTTACTTTACCGACTTAAAAGTGAAGGTGTTAAAGAGTTATGGCATTGTACTTAACGTACCGCACATTTTAATTATGAATTGCTTTTATAAGACCACTGCTTACCTGGGTGGCTTCCCAGTTGGCAAGTAGTATGTTCCAGAGTGTATTATTTCCTCTTGGTGAGTTGAGAATTTTAGGGAATTTTTTTTTTGTTAATGAACGACTTATTGAGTTCGCTGGTTGGTTGGTTGCTTTTAGTTGGAACTTAGTGAACCGGCGTGGTTTCTTAGTTGGGATCAGTTGATGATTTCCGGTGACTTGGGCCACTGTGCGTGTCTTATGCTTTCGTTTAGGGTGCGACTGACGCAGCCCCATCCGAATCCGGAAGTGCTACACATTCACGGGTGGCTATTTTTCTTGGGGTTCTTCAGAGAGGTGACCGGGTCACGCTTTCAGTGCATACACGATTCAGTGGTCTGGGTCTGTGATGAGAAATAGAGGGGGTGTTTTGTGTGGTGCTCGACCTTCAACGTGTACCCGTGTGACCCGTTAGCACAGGAAGTATGTAGATTCTAAGAGGAGCTGTTTCGAGCCAGCCTGTCGCCAACAGCCTTCAAAGGCAACCGGGCGGGATATACTTGTTACTTTCACCCACCAATCGGGAAGGAGTGGTGGTGTTCAGACAGTGTCATGTCGGAATTGGTGTAGTGCTTCTCCATGCTTCGCCCAAGGACACGCATCTATGTCAGCGATGTGACCTAACGAGAGTGCTCCTTTTTCTCTCCGGACCTGTCTTCGAATCCCTTGAGGCACCATTTGGAGAGTGGCAGTCAAGACTGTGTTTTCGGTTGCACTAACGATAGCGGCCCAGCGAGGTGAGCTGGCCAGGGGCAAGGAGAATCTGCGCTACACTAGCAACTGGTCCCGTGTGTGTCTATTACAGCAACCAGGTTTCAGGGCCAAGACCCACAAACCTGAGGACAAACCCACCCACGGGTGGTGAGGTTGACCGCAGTCGTGAAGGGGGTTTGTGAGGAAAGTTCAGTTCCTGGTGAAATCACACAATCACTACTTCACAGCTTCCCCAGGGATGTGGTAGATTGTGTGGGGGACGAAACCCGGGATTTCGCCCCTTCCCAGACCATTCATCGTGAAGTTGCCTTGCGATGGGGCACCCACCCGAGAAGGGGTCTCAATGGGAATGTTGGTATTTCGATTGGTAGGGCCATCACCGAAGCCTACGCAGGCGAGACCAGTTGGAAGAGTGCGATTGAATAAACGCCCTTAAGTTACGGGCCAGGGCAACTACGGTGACATTTCGGATGGGCACCATTCTGGAGAAAGCCCTGTCGGCAGGTCTATAGCTTAGCAGGATCACATTCATTCACACTACCTGAAGAAGGTGGATGCAACGGGAAGGTCATACAGGGACCAACCGTATGTCACCAGAGGGGTGTTCCGTTCTACGGAAGCGAGGGTAAGTGACGCTGCTCTAGTCCTTCGGAACTCCGTGTTGTGTAGTTTTGGGGACATTGGGTTCGCGGGTTCGACGCCCCCCCATTGGGGGTGACAAATTCTGTAGAAAATACAGGTAAGTATTTTAGGAGAGTATTAAAAACGGGGTTTTACCCCTAAAAATAGTTTCTTTGTTGCCAAAACATCTTAACCTGATAATTTAGCATTACATTCCTCGAATGTGATGTTCCCCTGGGGGTTTCTTCTTCCGGTGCGCAGCCGCCTGCTTGCATACCCCCTGCTGCGCATGCGCGCGGCAGTCCTCCCTTATAAAAGCGACAGCGGGCATGCTATCGGCATTCATTTTCCTCCAGAGGTGTCTACACGCCACCTCGCGCCGCTGTTCCCCGTAGCTTTCTCAGGAAAACTGGATTCTACCCCGATGATGGCTGCCGCATCCGAAGTTCCCACTTTGCTCGCCGCTCCCTCTCATGCTCTCTTTCGTCCGCATTCTACCAGCTTCTTCCTCGGCAACCGCTGGATCTCCGCCCTCGACCTTGCCGCCGTTGGCCCGATCCCCGCCGCCACTGAAGCTCTCCAAGCTAGCGTCAACGCCTTCTCGGACTCTCCCTTGCAACCCGGCCAGCGCACCCCGCCGGCCGAACCTATGGATCTTTCGGCTCTACGACAAGATCTCCTACGGGTGAAGGACGTCTACCGTGAAGCCAAGAAGTCCCTTCAACGTGCTACAGCTTCCCGCTCCCCAGCCCGCAACACTCCCTTGGATCTCTCGTCCATTTCCTCCCGAATTGGCCGGAGCGTCTCCCGCAGCGAAGTCAGGCATATCGTCCAGGAAACGGTCCGTGTGATGCAAGACAACCCCATGCCGCCTCCCTCCTGCAAGTCATCCGCCCGACACGCCCACACGCAAGCGTGGGTTGCTTCCAGCCACGGCTCAGACAAGCGCAGCTCAACGCCGCCCCCTGCCAATCTGAAGAGGCACAAGTCATCTTCTCCCTCTCGGCCACAAGCCCCTCCTTCAGCCGTACCCACGCCCGCCAGGAAGATCCACTTCCCGGATGATGCCACCGAAGAACAGGTCTTCCCGCTGGCCGCTCTTCTCAAGACGGTTGAAGAAACCATCCCTGATTGCTTTCTCTTCAAGCCCTCGCAGACGACCGACGCTCCTGCCATCAACCGTGGGCTGAAAACTGGCTTCGGCTTCGCTTTAAGAGACAAAGACGACAAGCCTCGCAACCTTCTCGGCCAGTCCACCACGCTGCTCACCTGCCTTCTCCGCAACGAGGGCTCTCTACTCGGCAAAGGCGACCCTCTCGTCCTCGACAAGGAACCCCCTCCACCCAGGCCAGGCCGTGAAAGCAGCTTCTTTCGTCCGCTGGGCGACGGCGCCACGAACCCGAACAACTTTGCAACCTACCCGGAATGCGAATTCCTATGCAGTGAAGTGAAGATGGATTTCGGCACCGCCCTTTCTATCCCGAAGAAAGCTGATATTCCCACTTCCGTCCTGTACGACAATGACATATACCTTCAACTGAGTCTCCGGGCCGCCTCACAAGCCGACGTTCTCAACACTGCGGTAAACGCCCTGTGCGAAAAACTCTCCTCGGACGCAAGCCCCTAAGAACTACGCACTCTTTCGTCCTGGTAATGCAGCTCTTTCAGAAGGCAAGCTTCGCCACGTACCACTCCATCAACTGGGCTACGAGAGCCCTTTTTAACAACACTCTGCTCCTCCGGGACATTGCCCTTTCGTCCGCAAATAACCTCAACATCTCCACGATGCACCGGCTCCGCAACCAGCCTATTCATGAATCTGACAAACTCTTCAGGGGGCCTCATCCCAACTCTCGCTCCTCATCTCGACATCGCGAAGAAACCCAAGCCGTATAAAGCGATCTCCTCCACCTCTCGTCCGGCTCTGAAGAATAAGCAACCTTACCCCCGCCCTCCTCCAGAGACCTGGACCAAGACGCCGGCTCCCTCGCAGTCCCCACGTCAGAATGACTTTCGTCCGAAAAAACCTCAGCGCTTTCGGACCGACCAGCCTCGCTCCCGTCCCGGTCAACACAACCAGCAGCGAGCCGCTACTCTGACCGACGCAGCCGCCACTCGTCACCGGGGAAAAACAACTCTCGCAAGAGCCGACAATGACGCCTCCCACCCATTCTGCTTTCCAGTCGGCGGAAGACTACGTCTCTTCCTCCCAGCCTGGCTACAACTAACAAAGAACCCAGAAGTCCTTTCCATCATCAAACACGGCTTTCGTCCGGACTTTCTGTCAAAACCACCGCTCCTCCCATCGCCTCCTTGGGAATTCTCCCCACCACCAACACCTCAACTTTCGTTCGAAGTTTCAGAACTTCTTCGGAAAGATGCAATCGGGGAACGCCACAAGCCAGGCCCGGGTTTCTACAGTTCCATTTTTACCCGACCAAAGAAGTCAGGAGGTTCCCGCTTGATTTTCAACATGAAACCCCTCAACAAATACATTTCAAACAACTACTTCAAAATGGAAACTCTCGAATCCATCCGTCTTTCGTTCAAACGACTGGGCAATCTCGATCGACCTGGAAGACGCCTATCTCCATGTCCCACTCCACCCGGCAGTCACGCACCTCTTTCGGTTCATCTACGACCAAAAGGTCTACGAATTCCGCTGTCTTCCCTTCGGCCTAAATGCAGCCCCACGGATTTTCACATTGATTCTCAAACCAATTTTGGCCTATCTACACAAAAACGAAATCCAAGCCAATGCCTACCTGGACGACTGGGCCCTCAACAACCCGGACCCTCTCACATTGGTACAGAACAAAGACAAGACCATCTCCATACTAAACCATCTGGGCTTCGGCATAAACTACTCAAAATCCCGCCTAACACCAGCACAAATCTTCACCTCCCTAGGAGCCTTGTTCAACCTTCACTCAGCAAGGATCGCTCCCTCCCCGGAACGAATAGATCTCCTTCTCCACGTCCGTCACTTTCGGTTGAAAACAAGTTTCTTCCCTCGGGAACTAAACTCGCTCATCGGGAAGATGGATGCAATGGCAAACCTTGTGCCCTACGGCCGGTGGATTGTAAGACCTCCACCACCACCGCATAGACAACCAAGCAATCAATCAAGACCTTTCCGACAAGCAGGTTCCTTTCGGTCCCAACTTCCCCCTAGACTCTCTCCTGTGGTGGTCCGACGTCACCAACCTCACGAAAATACCTCTTCACGAACCACATCCCGAGCTACTCTTCACGGACGCTTCGAGGACCGGCTGGGGGGGCCCACCTCGGCACACAAGAAACATCAGGCCTCTGGCCGTCAACCTGCACGGACCACATCAACTCCCTCGAGCTCCGAGCAATCTTACTCGCCCTGCGACATTTTCTCCCTGAGATCACGAACAAGACGGTACGAGTCCAGTCCGACAACACGTCCGCCCTTGCCTACATAAAGAACGATGAACGAAATCCAGATCTCTCCACCATCTAACATCGGAAATCTTCAACCTCTGCATCCCACACAACATCACACTCCTTCCTCTCCACATCCCAGGCAACAGGAATGTGATTGCCGACTCCCTATCACGACAGAGTCCTCCCAACGGGCGAATGGTGCCTCAAGAAATCCATCTGCGAATCTCTCTTCACCATTTGGGGCACCCCAATGATAGACCTGTTCGCCACGAGGCACAATGCCAGACTTCCCCTCTACATAAGCCAGCAGTAGCAGTAGACGCCCTGACTTTCCCGTGGCAAAACCTGTTTGCCTACCTCTTCCCCCCCTTCAAGCTGCTTCCACAAGTTATTCTAAAGATCCAAGAAAGCCAAAGCCTGTTCCTACTCATAGCCCCCCTCTGGCCATCGGCAGCGTGGTTCCCACTTCTTCTGGATCTACTAGTCGACACTCCCATAAGTCTGCCCCTTCATCCAGATCTTCTGTCCCAACAGAAAGGAACAAAACTACACCCGAATCTACCAAACCTCAACCTACACAGGTGGCTACTATCATCAAACTCCTTAAAAAGGCTGGAATTCATCGAGAAGAGGCCGAACGTATCGCCTCAAAGGGAACCAGGGATTCCACTAACCGGATGTACGACAGCCACTGGTCCAAATGGATTCGTTGGTGTATCACAAAACAAGTTAATCCTATCAACCCACCTCTTCCAACCCTCCTGAACTTCTTACGTGGGCCATGGGCTCTACAATACTTGTATACCGCTCAGCTTTAAACACCGTCTTCAAAGCCGCCAACAAAACCAACCTACTCGATGATTACCGAATCTCAGCCCTTCTCCGCTCATATGAAAACGAAAGACCTACTACCAGAAGATTAATAACTGACTGGAATCTTTCGCTCGTCCTTCAGTCCCTAATGGCCGAACCATATGAGCCCTTACAAGACACTTCCCTCCATCTCATGACCTGCAAGACGGTCTTCCTTGTCACCTTAGCCGCCAGCCTTCGCTGCTCCGAAATCCAGGCCCTATCAGCAGACCCCGCATACTGCATTTTCAGCCCAAACTTTTCTTCTGTCACGCTATACCCAAGGTCGACATTCAGAGCCAAGACACAAAAACCCTCAGAACCACGAAACCAATCACCTATCCAGCTCTTTCCACCCTAGTCGGAAACGAACCTGAACGACTTTGTCCTGTCAGAGCATTACGCTTCTACCTAGCCCGCAGACGTCACGAAGACATCCGCCGAGGAAGGAACCAACTCTTCCTCCCGATCGACCCCCAATCCGGTGAAACATCAACAGCCATGATATCAAAATGGATTAAGAAAACAATCGAAGCAGCCTATGATAAAACTCCAGAGAGCATGAGAGTGACGGCGCACGAAGTGAGCGCACGAAGTGCATCCTGACGCCACCACTCCACCTTCACCTCCCACTACCTAAGGGATATGTCAAGAGAAGAGTCCGGACTACACCGGCTGGGACCAATCGTCGCAGCCAGAACTGTGGTCAACCCCCC
>JAHWFP010245056.1:0-11100 GCA_023313725.1 Lithobius niger | reverse complement strand
GAAACAAACTATTTTTAATAAGACATGATTTAATTGATGGAAAGCTAGTTTCTTTTCGTTTTTAGAGGTTTGCTACGGTCGGAGTTTGGATGGAGATGCTACAAAAAAATAGACATAAAAATTATACACTGGGTCCGTAAAAATAAACAAACATAAAAGGTTGAGCTCCGGTAGGGTTCATGGCAAGAAGTTACGTTTACCAAAGTGCTTTTAGTGCAAAAATCAAAAGATTAAATAGACCAGCTTAGTTTTAAAGATGCTATAACGCAATTAGGTGTTGTTTCCTATTGAACGAGTGAGCAAAGCGAATGATGCCTTGTTTTCACAGTGGGGGACTGGCCAGAGAGAGGGAAGGGCGGGATATTCCTAAAGGCCTCTGACTTTCAGATTTATTTAAAATCCGTAACAGGAAGACACACGTAAGTTTTATTGGTGCGACATTAGTTTTACCACAGATTTAAAATTACAAATAATAATAATAAAGATAATTATAAAACGCTAGTAAAACAAGTACTTTGTATTGAGTAGCCTAACAAATATTGGGCACATGAAATTGCAGTGTTATATTCAATATGAACTTTGTCACAATTTTTGTGTGAATATTTTAACTTTTGTTAAAACACCTAAAAAGTGCAAATAAATTTAAAGTAGTCAACCTGACGTACCCTTATCGCACAATCCCCCCCCCCCCCCCCCCCACCACCAAATTACCTGCTGAATTTATGAAATGTGGTGCTCGAAGATTTAAAAAAGTGTAAAAGTCTGATGAACAAAATCAACGGGTACGGGAAACTGTAAAACAACGAAGCTTTCAGTTTGTTTTTTGTAAGAAAACCAATATCAGCGTCCGATGAAAACTTATCTGGTCAGTGATTGCATCGTCGCACACAAGATTCTGGCTCATTTGCCGTATCGTAGTAGCAAAAGTTACGAGACAATTTTTTTTAATATAATGTGCAATATAGTAGATATTCTTCAGTACACCATGCATTGTTTGCCTTTTACATTGGTTGAGACCAGCGAGAGCTGCGAGGGGATGGTGTTGTCCTTGCCTTTGAGCAAGCTTTCGTTTATCCTTTGTTACCTCCCGAATAGTTTCATAGACACAGATATACTTAGCATTTGCACTTTCATCGAAGGGTCAATTAACCCAGAGCATTCTAATATTTTATTGGGCGATTTTAATCTCTCTACTGTTGATTGGAACCAGAATGATGCAAGTGACTGCCACCATAGATACTTCCTCGAATTAATTGCACCCCTCGGTCTCCACCAGCTTGTGGATAAGCCAACAAGGGGAAATAATATCCTCGATCTGATTTTTACTGATGATGATCGTCTGATCTGCAACTTATCCGTCGGCGCCCATTTTGGTCGCAGTGATCATTGTGTGGTTTATTTTTCGGTAAATCTTTTGCTTTTGGGTGGGATTGAAACTTCAGGCCAGCCTTCTTCTGGGTTAAAGGACCGGATCGATTATGCCAAACTAAAGTCTTCCCTTTCTAGTATTGATTGGGATAAACTAATTTTTGACTTTCACCGGGATATTGAACCTGCATGGACCAGTTTCAGTGCGATCCTACAGAATCACATAGCTCTTTGTAGCTATCAACCACGAATACACTCGAAGGTGGGGAAGGGTCTACCACACCACATTAACAAACTTCGTATTAAAAAGCTAAAGCGCTGGAGAAGCCTCAAATTTGACCCAAGTCAGGAAAATCGTATTGCTTATAATTCCGCACGGAAAGAATATTCTGATTCTACGGAGGCTTGGCATAGTGCCCAGGACTCTATGGTAATCCGGGAGGGAAAAGTGTCTGCATTATTTAAGCATTATCGAAACTTAACAGCTAAGCCTAGGGCCCTTCCTCCACTTAAGGTGGGTACATGTTTTATCACTGATAATCGAGACAAGGCAGAGAAGTTCAGTGAAGTATTTGCCTCAAATTTTATTCTTGATGATGCTGACACACAAGTGCTGCAACAAAATCAAGCTGGGCTGACCTCCTCATGCTCAACGATCTCTTTCCATCAATCGGCGGTAACTGAAGCCATCAGGAAACTAAATCCAAGCAAATCAATTGGTCCAGATGGGTTGTCTGCTTTTCTCCTTAAGAGCATCGGTCCCATGGTTTGTTATCCACTTGCTAGACTTTTTGACTTTTCCTTTTCGCAGAGCCGACTTCCTCAAGTTTGGAGTCAAGCATGTATCATCCCTATCTTTAAAAAAGGCGCATCCTCCGACCCACTTAATTACAGACCAATTGCCCTTACTTGTACCTCGTGTAAGCTTATGGAATCTATTATTCGAGATCGACTTATTAGGTATTTTAATGAAAATTCAATCATTCTCGATGATCAGTTTGGTTTTTTACCGAAGCGTTCTGCCACACATCAACTATTGCTTGTCCTAGACCGCTGGTCAAGTGCTTTAGATTTCGGTGTTCAATCTGACACAATCTATTTCGATTTCAAGAAGGCTTTTGAGTCGGTCGTTCATCGGAAGCTTCTGCCTAAGGTGACGAACAGTGGAATTATGGGTAAACTGAATGATTGGATTGCTGCTTTTCTTGGAAATCGGGTCCAAAGGGTTCAAATTGCAAATTCATTCTCATCGGTGAAATCAGTTCCCTGCGGGGTGCCACAGGGCTCTGTCCTGGGCCCACTTCTTTTTCTGATCTATCTGAATGACCTTAAATTCGAGAACAGTGATGTTTTTGGGTTTAAGTTTGCTGACGACCTTAAGGTTGGCACTGAACTGATGAACTCGACCCTGTCCAATGATTTCATTTCGCAAATTAAAATGGTCGACGGGTGGTCTAAATGTTGGCAGCTTCCCCTTTCGGTAGAAAAGTGCCACTCTTTTCACGTGGGTGCTGTACGGGATCTTTGCCAGTATTCGTTGGACGAGGTACCTCTCCCCTCGCTTGATGTAGTAAAAGACTTGGGAGTTTGGTTTACGCACGATCTTAAATTTTCTGTGCAGTGCCAAAGGATTTGCACATCTGCCTACCGCAGGTTGGCTCTTGTGGACAGATGTTTTAAATTTAGTAATAATTCTATCAGGACCTGGGCCTTCAAGGTTTTTGTTCGCCCACTCTTGGAATACGCTACCCATGTGTGGTCGCCCCATCTTGTTGGTAATATTGATCGAATCGAGGCTGTGCAGAGGCGCTTCACAAAGAGACTCCAGGCCTTCGTGATGTCCCATATAAGGACCGCTTAAGCATCCTTGGCCTGGAATTGTTGGAATTGCGTAGGATTAAGTTTGATCTCGTTCTCACTTACCAAATTTTGCACCAGCAAACTGGCGTCCATCTCCCGTTTTTTGATCTTTCCCCGTGTATCATTCGTACACGCGGCCACCGCTGGAAATTATCAATCCCTGGAGCAAGACTAGATTGTCGAAAACATTTCTTTTCTGTGCGCGTGGTCAAGATTTGGAATGCTCTGGGGGATGAAACTGTTAATGCTGTCTCTGCTGCATCTTTTCGTGGGAAGTTGCGTGCGGAACCATTGGATGACTTTTTGAAACGTCCCTTAATGAATTAGTTTGTTCGTTGTAAGCACATGGAGCGGTGTTAGTGGCTCACCACCCTTCCGTCTTCCATCTACGCATTGCGTGGAAAATATTATTATTATTATTATTATTTAGATTTTTTAGTAGTGTCCTGTTGGTATGTCTACCGTTCCAACTTCATACGTCAATTACAGATTTTTTTTATTCTACCATACGACACGTCGAATTACTAATGCAGTGTTAGTGCATCTTGTTTTTAATTCGACGTGTCACACGTCGAATTAATGCGGTTGTAGCCAAAAAACCGGAGGTAGCAGATTTACGTCAGCGACATCTCCTCAAAAACCAGACACATTTGTTCAATTCTGATCCGACGAAATTCAAGTATGTGGGTGGGGCAGTTGCAGTCTAAAATATCAAAACACTAGGGATTTCACAGATTTTGTAATTAGAAAAAACAAAGTGGTACCCTCCAACGAGGTCTGTCAACGCGAAACCGTCATCCATAGGACACACAATGTTGTGACGTCAGCTTTACACATGTGATTTTCGAAAATTTTAGCGTAAAATGACGGTGGCGATGTCGAAAAAACGGCGAAATGTGGGTCGAGGGTCGGTTAGAGGCTAGACTTGCCGAGATAAACTTCGAGATCGTTTGGCTTTGGAGGCGAAACCGCGTTGTAGTTATGCCAGGCGGCTGGGGAAAATGAACAGCGCCAACTGTTATGAATTACAGGGAATAATCTACATATACTTCGTTTTGTGGGAGTACAGTAGAGAATGTGAAAGAAGTACATGTAGCAAAGGTATGTCGTATTGATGAACAATTTTTGGTGTTAAAAAAAAACACGATTTGAAAAGCGCAACTCTAGAATGAATAAGTCTGTGCTCAGTAGTAGCAGCGTTAGTTTGCTTTAACGTTAAATTTAGCGTTACATGTCGCTGAATTGCGTGTAAGACTGGAGTGCGTGGGGGGGGAGGGTATTTTTTGTCTTTTTTTTAAAACTTGATTGTTCAAATATAAAACTGAATTTGCAGTAAACCCAGCATACAACAAAACCTAAGCAGCAAAGCTCAAACAAAAGCTAGCTATATGAAATTGTGGTGTGACATTTTTGTGTGTTATTTTATCGTCGGCTAACACAAAAAGAGAGTAAATAAATAAATTTAAAGTAAACAGCCTTACGTATCCTCAGTGCAGTACGATCCCCATCTCTTCCCCCCCCCCCTCCTAATTTAATGCTGGATTTACTGCAAAGTAAGGTGTTCGCAGATTTATAAATGTTAAAGCCTCATGAAAAAGAACGAAAAGGACGGGAAGCTGTAAAGCAACGAAATTTTCAGGGTTTTTTTTTTTAACAAGAATAATAGCGTCAGATGAGAAATCATCATCTGGCCGTTTCTAACATGATCGCTCATTTGCCGTATCGCAATAGCAAAAGTTAGGAGACGGGTTTTTTTTTGTTTATATGTGATGTGCAATACGTATACGTTTCAGTGCACCACGCATTCCGAATGTATAGTAGTGTCCTGACTATGCTGCCTTTCCAACTGCATATTAATTTTCTATCCTCCTTCAGCATTTCTGTACCAAGCAACACGTCGAATTACTGATGCAGTGTTGGTGCGTCCTTGTTACGTATGAAAATCTATCAATTTAATTAACAATAGGCAGGGCCGGCTCAATGGGCACGCAAGCAACGCAGCCGCGTAGGGCCCCCGGTTTAAAGCCCCAACTCCATTTACGCGAGACCAGCAAGCAAGCTAGTAACGCTACACGGACTAGCGTGCCGTTTTCCTCGCCGACCCACCCGGCGAGCTCTCGCTTCTCGCTCCTTAAACGCCATTGAAGCCACTTGGCTACACTGCGGTACACTAGCGTGACTCTGATTGGCTCTGAGTGGCTCTAAAATGAATGCATATTTTTGCTCATTGCTAATTACTGCAAGACTTTCAGATTCATGCAATAGCATTTTCGGAATCAGTGGATTATTCTGTAGTTTTCATAACGAACGCAAGTTTCCCAATTTTATGAGAAATGAACGATCTTTTCTAGCGGTGATTTAGCTCTGCGGCCTGTGGCCTGTTTTGATCGGAGACGAACAATAGCGCGATTTGAACCTAGTCTGCCTGCCATTTCATGGCCCCAATTATTAAATGCATTCCTATCTACGTGCCGATTCATTTTGTTTGTCTAACAATTAAAGATTTAGCTAAACTGAGTGACTAACCGATCGAGTACAGGGATACGCAACGGCTTGTTTATGGCGCCATCTTGCCTGAAACGTCATCAACTCCCTCTTCCTGATTGGCTGCCAGCAGAGCGAGCCGAGCGTGGTGGCCTCGCTAGCCGAAAGATCCTGGGCCGAGTAGAAGCGCGCGAGACGGCTTCGCTTGCCTTGGCGAGACGGCCTCGCTTGCCTTGGCGAGACGTTGTAGCTCGCGTCTCGCATATATGGAGTTTGCTGCGCTAGGCCACGGTTTGCAGCTTTGGTCTCGCGAGACTCGCTAGCTGCCTGGTCTCGCGTAAATGGAGTTTGGGCTTAAGGGGGCTCCACGCTGGCGCGAGCACTCATTTTACTATAGCGAGAAGGCAGATTATTCATTAAAAACCCTCCATGCTATGACACAGTAAAGAGAAAAACGGGATGAGAATCTGTTGTGCTAGCGTTTTGAAACTCCGGGTATGATGTGGGTCGGTTGGTCGAAGCTTGGACGAAGGTCCAAGGTCGAAGCATTGCGCGACCCGAAACTAGTGATACTGGCGGCTGTTAATTTTGTCGGGAGGTGACAGTCTGATAGGAAATGAGAAACGCAAAACAGTGAAAAATTGAGAATCCTTTCTTGCCCCCCCCCCGACCCCTACCTTTTCTTCTCTTCCTTTCTCTTTTTTTTCCCTTTTTTAATTCGACGTGTCACACGTCGAATTAATGCGGTTGTGGCCAAAGAACGGGGGTAGCCGATTTACGTCAGCGACATTTCCTCAAAAACCAGACACATTTGTTCAATTCTGATCCGACGAAATTCAAGTATGCGGGTGGGTGACTTGCAGTGCGCCAGTACACAAGGTATTATGCTCTAGTTAATTTAGTTAGGGCGGATTTAGTTCGCTAACCTCTAAAAAGGTCTCTGGCGAAAAACCGTCGTCAAATAGTACACGATCAGTGGCTGACGTCAGCGCTTCCTCAGAGTAAAGGTGTGCGCTCAACGCCGATCATACGAAAAATTGCGGCGTGTAACTGCGCATTTCGGCAAGTCACCTCTTCAACATTGCGGTCGGTTAGAGGCTATCGTGTACGTCCAGATGGCTCCTCTCTTATGGCGCAGAACAACACAAAGTGAGTCATCACTTACCTTTGCGGTGATCTGGATGGTACACCGAATTTCTATGATTGAATCTGGACGGTACAATGAATGCGATGCTCGTATAAGACTTTTGTTGTTAATTACTGCGCCATCCTCACTGCTTTTCAGGTGCGATATATTACAATATTTTATTACGCGTATTTGTGGTGTTGTTTCCTATTGAACGAGGGAGCAAAGCGAATGATGCCCTGTTTTCGCAAAAGTCGCATGCGTATGTTTGACTGAAGGCTAAAAAAAGCCCCGAGAAATCCAGCATTCAGTAAGCAAGTAACCCTTGTTTAAGTTAATCCTTTGAAACAATTCACCTCGGTACCGTGCATGGCAACATTGTTGCAAGCAACGATTGTTGCCGCCCACTTAAAAACAATTCAACTCCTTTCTGGAAGTGAACATTTAGGAAATAAATGCACTTTTCCATCGTATCAGGCTGCCAATTTCGAGGCCCATTGGGTGCCTCGAAATTAAGAACCAATCGTCGTTTGGTTTAAAGTTGTCTGGTTTAGTAGACACAGGTTGTTTTTTTTTTTTTAGCTCAAACGCCGACAATGGCACAGTCCACGCGACTAAAACTTTGTTGGCCGCTTTGGTACCACAACAATCGCCAAAATATGATCCAAAAAACAGTGCGGTAGGTCTGGTAAATGGCGACAACTCCTCGACAATTTTGGAAAAAGTGTTATAACCTGAACTTGTAGTCCAAGGCCGTCAATACACGGCGACATGGCAGGTTTAGTAAGTGACGCCATCTGTTCGAAGACGTTGGAAAAGTCTCCCAACCCGAATTTGAAGGCGAATCCCTTCAACAGATGGCACTACAGGGTGGGGTACTTGATTGTACGACGGAATGGCATGGCCGGTGACTTGGCCGCCTGCTCCGTATCATACACGGCGATATATGATTGCAGTCCTCTCTCCAGCTAAACAAAAACTATTAATTTCTCCGTTTCTATTCAATATATTTCGACCAAACTTGGCCAGATAGTAGATAGCAACTTTTCCAAACTTTACATCAACTTTTATGCAATTTCGTGCAAGAGTAAACGTAGGAAGCCACACGTAAATTTGAAAACTGTTCACTTGTTGTTGTCGTTGTTCTTGTTCTTGGCTGACACGGTTTCAGAAAAAACTACTGCACTTACCTAAAATCTGTAACATGATCTGAGCCAGAAATTTCCCTGGGCTTCAACCTTACAGGGACCACTTTTTCAATTGGTCGATCCATTCCGGAGTTACGGGACCCTAAACGATCATTTTGATTGTTTTACATTGTTTTAACCATTGTATTTAGGGAACAATGCCACTCATAAAACTCCAGATTCATTCTTCGTGCACGTGTTATGTCTTTGCTAAAAAGTTGACTGTTGAACAGTAAGTGGAAGCGCTTCCCATGTGACGAAAGGTGGCTCTTGTACAGGGGCACGGTCAGAGAGTCTGACTATTTGCTTCGGAAGGAGAAAGAGGCTTATGGCTCGAGATTGTGCAAGCAGGTAGGGTCAGCAGCGTCTCTGGCCCAGGCATGGCGTGCTTTACGTCAGCAGGACTCAAGGGTAAGCATTACGTGGGTCTATGACCTAGGCGCTACTGCGGCCAGTCGTACCATTCTTCGCGGAGAGGGCATGGCAAATGCCTTCAACGCAAGGTTCGCGAGTGTATATGCCCTGCCGAGCGGTATCCCGTCCCCACCGGTTGTAGAGGCTGTCCGGTCTTATGCGGGGGATGCCCCTTGGGAGCTTTGTGAGTTTGAAGCGGCGCTTGCAAAATGCAGAGGTTCTAGTGCACCGGGTGTGGATAGGGTTGACCGGAAACAGCTAGCCGGGGAGAGAAGTTAGACTGACCAAGAGTGAGTTAGGTTGGGGTTTGGGTTGGGCTTACAAACTAGGCAGCCTTCTACATAGGTTGCCCTACGAGGCGTAGCGGTTAACTTGCTAACTAATACGGCAAGGCTACGTTATCCTCGGTCCTTAAAGCTACTTAAAAGTAGGGCGGAATTAGGTTTGCTGGGAACCTAACCATACTTTACCATGTTTGAAGAATCATGAAACAAATGAGTGCTGTAAAGGAACAAGGCAACTCAACAGATTAGATCTTTACATGACACACTTAATAGTTAAAGGAGCATCCTGCAACTTACAACTTGGACTAAGTCCAAATTCCCCAGAAAACCTAGAAGGCAAAGAAATTAGTCCTCAAGTAGTCCTAAGTTCCCATAGAACCCCATGACGGAAGGAAGGAAGAAGACGAGAAGTTGTTGCTGGGTCAATCCCAGTCGGCGAAGTGAAGTTTATTTCTTCATAAATTTACCACCTCAGGTTCAACAATATAACAGGTTTGCACTCACGTGCGCATGCAAAAAAACATCAATGATGCCCTCTAAAAGGACTGAATTTACTAATCTATTTACATACTTAAGGCCTACTGATACATCACTAACACATCAGTTAAGTCCACCTGAGATATCAAAACCCTTTAACAAGGCCGTCCGAGATATCACGTAGCTTATTTATACAGATCGATCCTTAAGTTGCCTTAGCAACAGTCTTTCGAATCTTTAGAATACTCAAGACGATGCCTTTCTTACGATTCTAGGTAAGACCCATTTTTTACTTATTGTGTATTTATTCAAACCTTCCTTGTTGTTAACTAACTGAATTGCTAACTACATAGCACTTTTTCCCCAAATTACGCCTTTTACTCTGTAACTCGTCACAAGCATCAACAAAAATACGCATTTAATATTTCGCTAATTCACCATTAAACATGTTGCGTAACAAACTATAATTAAACAAGTTTTATCCTACGTATTTTGTAGGCTTCTAACCTAAACTTCGCGACATCCCTAAAATTCGCGACATGCTCTAACCCCAAAAACAAGAGGTACATAACGCTATCTCATGACTTCACCTAAGTAGGACTTTCTCAAGCCATCCGAGGATTTCTTTCTTCTACCCATCTTCATATCTTCATTAAAGGGGGGTGCCCGGAGTATAAAAATAACCTTCCGATCGGGTCTTCACCGGTTGGCAAAACTCACACTGGAGTGGGCTGTGTGATGAAATAAATTGTTTTCCTCCAATTTTTACTGGTAGAGCTGTTGAGTCCACTACTAGCCACCTTTCCCGAGACAGAACGAAAGGCGTGGACTCAACGCTCACCTAATCCAAACGTTGCTGTATAATTCACGCCCTATGGCAAATTATACAGACCGAAGACTTAGGAAAACTTCCACTGCATACAAGACTTCCACTGCATACAAGAAGTGTATGAAATCGGTTGTGTTAGCTTCGTTCAAAAGCTGTGAAGTGTGTCCCTAACATTTCTTATGTAACCTATCCAGTATCTTCTGCATGTATGTTCTTCATGAACTTGCTTCTGTATCTTGAAAGTGTATCTCAAGTCCTAGTAAACTAAAGCAAATTACCGAACTTGGACACACATCGACCGCGCCTACAAGATTTCCAGTGGACAAACGTGCTGAACTGCTCTTCGTGATAAACTTCCATCTGCCTGTTGAAGCATGACAGAACGAACTTTGTTATCTCTTCCGGGAGTCAACTCAATAACCCTTGCTAATTTGCTAATTTCCATTTTCCTCTAGGTAACTTCTCCTTTATTTGAAGAACTACGTCATTCAGCTGCACCGGCGTTTGATTTTGAGAGGCTCGATGAACTTCGTGAGCTGTACGAAGTTGTAACAAGTAGTCGTGACGCCACTGCTTCCAAAATCGCTTCATCAACTGTCCTCTGTATCTCCATCTCTTGACCAATTTCGCACTGGTGGGAATGTCGGCATAACACGTCAAATTATCCGTCAAACATGCCCCTTGCCTGCCAAGCAGAAAATGTGCTGGAGTTAACGCCTCATTATCAGAAAAATCTTCTGTAATAGGTGCTAAAGGACGATTGTTTATGACTGCTTCAATCTCTGTGAGTACTGTAGAAAACTCATCTTGTGACAATAAAGCTGTTCCCAAAGTGCGTCTCAAATGATATTTTATTATCTGCACCATTCTTTCATAAAAACCGCCCCACCATGCTGCTCTTGGTGCGATGAACTTCCATTCAATTCCTAAACTTGTAGCGACCTCTTGCGTTTGTGTATTGTTCAACCAATTGTAGCTCTCTTTTAACAATCTGTCCGCTTTTTTGAAAGTTTGTGCATTGTCGCTGTAGATCACTCTGCAGCCTCCTCTTCTTGCCACAAATCGCCTAAA
>JAHWFP010245054.1:0-12610 GCA_023313725.1 Lithobius niger | reverse complement strand
CCACCGCCCATTCATCTACTATCTGGGCAAGTTTGGTCGAAAAATATTAAATACTTTTAATTTTTTTTTTTTTTAGTTTTTCTGGAGTGAGGACTTCATTCATATAAATTAAAGCGTTTGCTGATTTATTTCCATTCAACCATCAACATTAAGTAGCGCGGACTGCAAATTTGTTAAGAGCTTAGTGGCCCGAAGCCATACGCCCTACTACAAACAAGTAGCGCGTGCATTTTATCCACAATGTTGTGTTGCCGATTATTTCTGGCAGCCCGTTTTCATTGTTACTCGTTAACATTAATAACGAGTAATGCTTATTATGATCACCGGTGGCGTTTTCCCAACATACCGAAAAATAGCATACAAATGATCGCAATCTTTTTATGTAATGCACCCCCAAACTTCAAACCTTAAAAGGCACGTATTGGAGTTAAAAGAGTGTTGAATACCAAATTTCATTCGTATCTGTCGCATAATTTATTTTATATGAGCGGAATTAGTCAGTAGTCAGTAGTCAGCATATAGTTGTCAGCTGAAATCAACGATCTTCACACACTTTTATGACATTGACACAGTTTATGCACGTGATTGAAATACAACTATTGCTTGCCAGGGCACAAAGGGTGCCCATTTCCAACAATTTTCAAGCTGTTTCACCACATAGGTATTTATCCTCGCCATCGTGAAATACGCTCAGCTCTAATTTGTGTTAAAGTACCAAAAGCTAGTGGCCATGCAGCAACAACGCAGGAATTAAACAACGACTTTCTTACACTGACGTTACAATGAAGCGTGACAATTATTGAACTTGGCGGGCGGACCACTGGCGTGGTCCTTAATTTATTTTAAAAAGTCAAGTGATATAAATCACTGATTCAAATAAACGGGATTTAAATGAAACAACCCAATGAGCTGATGTTCCATAACATTTAAATCCTGATGCATGCGTTTTTGATTTGGTAAAATTTGTCTTTTAATGGTCTTCAGCCATTGTCCATTTATTTGGTAAAATTTGTCTATTAATGGTCTTTAGCCATTGTCTATTAATTTGGTCAAATTTGTCTATTAATGGTGTTCGGCCATTGTCTATTAACTTGGTCAAATTTGTCTATTAGTGGTCTTCAGCTGTTGTCAATTAATTTGGTCAAATTTGCCTTTTAATGGTCTTTAGCCATTGTCTATTAATTTGGTCAAATTTGTCTATGAATTTGGTGAAATTTGTCTATTAATGGTCTTCGGCCATTGTCTATTAATTTTGCCAAATTTTTCTTATAATGGTCTTCAGCCATTGTGTATTAATTTGGTCAAATTTGTCTATTAATGGTCTTCAGTCATTGTCTATTAATTGGTAATATTTGTCTACTAATGGGCCTCAGCCATTGTCTATTAATTTGGTAAAATTCGTCTGTTAATTGTCTTCAGCCGTTGTCTTTTAATCTGGTAAAATTTGTTTTTTCGTGGTCTTCAGCCATTGTCAATTAATGGTCTTCAGACATTGTTTATTAATCTGGTAAAATTTGTCTATTAATGATCTTCAGCCATTGTCTATTAATTTGGTAAAATTTGTCTATTAATGGTCTTCAGCCATTGTGTATTAATTTGGTAAAATTTGTGTATTAATGTACTTCAGCCATTGTCCATTTAATTGGTAAAATTTGTCTATTAATGGTCTTCAGCCATTGTCCATTAATTTGGTCAGATATGTCTATTAATGGTGTTCTGCCATTGTCTATTAACTTGGTCAAATTTGACTATTAATGGTCTTCAGCTGTTGTCTATTAATTTGGTCAAATTTGCCTATTAAAGGTCTTTAGCCATTGTCTATTAACTTGGTGAAATTTATCTATCAATGGTCTTCGGCCATTGTCTATTATTTTGACAAATTTGTCTAATAATGGTCTTCAGCCATTGTGTATTAATTTGGTAAGATTTGTCTACTAATGGTCTTCAGCCATTGTCTATTAATTTGGTAAAATTTGTTTCTTAATGGTCTTCAGCCATTTCTATGAATTAGGTCAAATTTGTCTTTTAATGGTCTTCACATATTGTCTATTAATGGTTTTCAGCCATTAATTTGTCTATTAATTTGGTCAAATTTCTCTGTTAATGGTCTTCAGCCGTTGATTATTAATTTGGTAAAAATTGCTTTTTAATGGTCTTCAGCCATTGCCTATTAATTTGGTCAAATTTGCTTTTTAATGGTCTTCAGCCATTGTCAATTAATGGTCTTCAGCCAGTATCTATTAATTTGGTGAAATCTGTTATGGTATTCAGCAATTGTCTGCTCATTTGGTAAAATTTGTCTCTTAATGGTCTTCAGACATTGTCTATTAAATTGGTAAAATTTGTCTATTAGTGGTCTTAAACCATTGTCTTTTAATTTGGCAAAATTTGTCTTTTAATGTTCTTCAGCCATTGTCCATTTATACGGTAAAATTTGTCTATTAAAGGTCTTCAGCCACTGTCCATTATTTTGGTCAAATTTGTCTGTTAATGGTATTCGGCCATTGTCTATTAACTTAGTCAAATTTGTCTATTAAAGGTCTCTAGCCATTGTCCATTAATTTGGTAAAATTTGCTTATTAATGGTCTTTAGCCATTGTCTATTAATTTGGTGAAATTTGTCTGGTAATGGTCTTTAGCCATTGTCTATTAATTTGGTGAAATTTGTCTGGTAATGGTCTTTAGCCATTGTCTATTACTTTGGTAAGTTTTGTCTATTAATGGTCCTCAGCCATTGTTTATTAATTTGGTAAAATTTGTCTATTAATGGTCTTCAGGCATTCTCTATTAATTTGGTCAAATTTGTATTAATGGTCCTCAGCCATTGTCAATTAATTTGGTAAAATATGTCTAATAATGGTCTTCAACCATTTCTATTAATTTGGTCAAATTTGTCTTTTAATGGTCTACAACCATTGTCTGTTAATTTGGTTAATATTTGTTGGTCTTCTGCCAATGCTTATTATTTGGTAAAATTTGTCAATCAATGATCTTCAGCCATTTTTATTGCCGAATTTTATTGATTTAGGAACTTATCCACATTAATAATACTATACAGAAAGCAGATGGAAAATGGGAAATAAATCAGACAGGGATCAAAGACACAGACATACAACCCAGGATACGGCTTCTTTGCTATGCCTCGGCACGTCGCTAAAAATGTGTAAGCCTAGCACACATTTTAAGCAACGCTGGGGCTGAACATCAGTACCAGACCAGACATAGCTTGATTGGTACCACGCTGTACGTATTTTTTCCTTAGTCACTGATTTTCAGGATTTTCTTTTTATTGGGGGTGAGGGGGTGGGAAGAGCCTTGCATCCTACTCTTTACATATTTGCTTTCTTTACATTATTAACACGTAAGGATTCCCTCTTCACGTCTAATGAATAGAACATGAATGCTGGTCCAGCATAAATGTTGCAATGTTGTTTGTATTAATTTACGACGTTGTTACAGTTACGAAAATTTTTATAATGGTCTGACTTTCGTTGATTTCTTTGTTTTGTGGGTTAAAAAAGTGTCTTACAACTGGTCTCCGATAACTGCTCAACCCGCGGAATCTCGTCATCAAGCTTACACACAGCCATATGATTGACTTACGACCAATGACGCGTTTACTTTTGTATATTTTTACGTTTAGTCCATTTAACCGGTGTGCTCCGCCCACAAAAATCAGGTTAAAGGGGCTTCACCTCCTCCTACCTATGATTGTTGCCACTATTCCGGAAATAAATAGTGTTTCTAACATAATTTGCTAAATGATTGCAAAATTTTACGAGCGGGAGGGGACAGCCATCTGTTTAAGAAGAAAAGCAGTTTTAAACAATTTTTGCTCGGCCCAGCATAAATCTGTCAGTAGGGGTAAAAGTGAAATTCATTCGAGCACGTTCAAACACTTAATTCTGAAATCTTTATGATGATATTTTGTGAATGTGTCACGTACAGGTTTTTTTCAAAAAAATCGCCTCAAACTTTAGTTGAAATATTCAAATACGTGAAACTCCTAATAAACTTAGAAAAGGCCAGTGAAAAAATGAGGACCAAGTTTGTGCAACTATTCCAATATCTCATTCGTGGAAAGGGTTATTTGTCCTATATCGTATCCCCAACTCCAGGCATCCCTCAGGGGTCTCACCGAGAACTCTTTCCTACTTTTGTAAATGATCTAGCAGAGTAGTTAAGTCACCGGAATTTTTCCTCTCTGTATAATGCTATTTCTTGTGATGCGTGACAAAGTTTCTATTGTCACAAACGTCTCGACGAACGATTTTATATTGCATTTTCAAGTGGTTTGTACTTAGGTTTTGTCTTCCGCATAACTTTTAAAAGCTTGTTGGCCACTCCAAGAGTTGCACATGGTCTGTCTCGTTTATCTAAATGAACTTACAGAAGAAATAAGTTGCTATTATTAAACGTATTCCAAATGAAAGATTTTATATTTTTTTCCCCTAATGTTTTGTCTATGGTTTTTTTGTCTTTTGAACAACCTTTTAAAATCCTTTTTGGTAAGAGTTTAGGAGATCAGCAGGAATCCGCAGTGCGTACTCCCACAATTTCTCTTTTTTTGTAAATGATTGTGAACAAGAATTGAGTAGCTGCTGCATTGTCTACCTGTCTTACGCCATTGCTCATCGCGCATGACAATGCATCCACTCTCACAAGGTCTCGAATGAACGATTTTTTAATATTTTATTTTCTGGATTTTCTTGGGATTTCTCGTAACATAATTGTAAATTTGAGGAGTATTCTGTACAACAGAATAGGCCAGTTAGCTAAGATATTTTGAAGACCCAAGAAGAAGGAGTAGGTGGAAGGAGCCACCATCGTATCAGTTATTTTTTTGCTGTAGGAGGAGGAAACCGGAGTACCCAGAGGAAACTCTCGTTCAGCGGACGGGAAACAACCAGAGAAAAACCCGTACACATACATTTCCCTTCACCTGGATCGAACCTGCAGAAGCTAGAGATTTACAGACAGGACCAGGGTAGATTAAGTAGGTAGTGCCACTCTTTCTCTCACAATGGTAAACATTTTGGACCAAAGATGTACCTGCTTTCAACGATCTACCGCCAGAGGGCGCTGTCGTGAAGTAACGGGAAGCGCAAAGCATCATGGGGGTCAAAACTTATTTAGCGTCACTAAAACAAATTGATCACGATAAGAATACAAAATTAATCTGCTTAAAATATTTCGTAATTCAGATTAGGACATTGTAATAATTTAAAGAAAGATCAGAACTGGCTGATCAAGTTTTATTTAAAAAAAAAACAACATTCAATTTTAAAACGGTTTGTCGTTACGAGTGGAGTTAATTATCACATACGGTTTTGTGTTCGGAGGACGTTCGAGTAGCGTCCTCATCGGTCGTTCAGGCTGAAGCTGCTTCCGTGGTTTACGCTTAGTGTAACGAACTGTATACAGTTTGAATCGAACACAGAATAGGTTCTTCAACATCGAATATTGCCCACGCACGAGTATTTCGTCTGTTTCCGCAGGTATTGTCGCTATTATCATGGTTACCATGGCAACGATGCCGCCATGTTTTATTTCAAGTTTCGCCTCCTACCCGGACCAGACAAGTGCTGCCTTCTGGTGCCGTTGGTGGAAGTAGGTCTTTTTTTTTGCCCCACGTTTTCAGAAAAGCGTCACTACCTACTTAATCTACCCTGGACAGGACAGGTGCCCCAGTACGCGGGGCTACCTGAGATATCTGATATCTAAGTTATCCGTTTTATGCTGTTTCTAGTAATGCATAACATCGGTCATAAACGTGAAGAATGAAGAATGTGATTTGTCAATGGTTTGTCTTTAGTTTGCCTTTTAAAAATACAGATAAGTTTAGGAGTCGCACGAGGGTCAGCACCATTAATCTTTGTTATTTTTTTTTTAAATGAGCTATCACAATGGTTATGTGAATGTGGTATTCCTTTACCTGTTTTGTTTTCCCTATTTTTGTAAATGATCTAACAAAACAGTTACTTTGCAGTGGTATTCGTTGTCGTTAGCTGATTTACGTCATTTCTTGTGGTGGGCGACAGGGTTCAGCACTGGGACCATTCCTCTTTCTTATTGTTGTAAATGACTTATCAGTTTAGTTGCGGGGTCTGTGATATTCCATATCCAGTTTTACGTTATCCTTAGTGGTGCGTGACGAAGTTTTATTGTTCCAAGCATCCCGGCGAAGAACGATTTTGTATTTTATATCCTAGTGATTTGTCCTTGGGTTTTGTCTTCCGCATGCCGCTTACGGACTCTCCCTCCATCTCGGAGGTCGGGCGTGATTCGCCATGCGGAGTGCATGTTTAAAACATGAGGTGACATAGGTCAAGCTTGGTGTTCTTCGGTCCTTGTTTTTAGCATCCGCACCAGTCTCTTTCCTAATCACGGTTATTTAGCTGCCGAAAGTGTAACTAGTTTTAATGCACAATTAGCTGATTGCAAACAAAAAACAGGAAAAACGTATATCGATAAACTTTCTTTCAGTTTCCAAGGAGTTTAATTTTTAGCACTTACACTAAAATTGTGTGACTTGTTCACGAACAAAAAGGAAAAAAATAACACAAAAAAGGACGGAATCGGCCCAGTAAAGAACTTTTCTTTTAATTTTGGGGTGAAGAAGCTGTCTCTAAATTTTAATGAAAAAGTTTAGATGCTCTTTATTTAAAAGGACATACATTCTCGCTATATTCGAGCATCCTGCGCGAAATACCCTTTGCAACATTTACATATGTACAGGGTTCGTACCTGGAATACCCGGAAAAGTCAGGGAAAAGGAAAATAGGTGAAAAAAGTCAGGGGAATGTCAGGGAAAATCGAAACTAAGCAGAAAGTCAGGGAAAAAGTCAGGGAAAATTTTGAGAACGGTATATAGCCCTAAAATCATTAAAAATATTATACGCTGATGCACGCACTATATTAAGTTTAGTAGTTAAATTACGGCGCTAAAGGTCAGGGAAACGTGCAAAATCTGGTCAGGGAAAATTAGGCCTACATGGAAAAGTCAGGGAAATTCGAACCAAACATTTTGGTGCGAACCCTGAAGTAAGAGTAAATGTAGAAAAACTGTTTCTGACGAGGGGAAAAAAATAGTACAAAAAGTGAAAGAATGCCTTTGCAACATTCACAAGCATCTGAAGTAATGTTGCAAAACTGAGCCATGCAGGAAAGCCAACTGGGAGGAATGTACCTTTAACATAATTTTAACCAAATAATTTCTTACGTAATTTCACCACACACGCACACACACAAAAAAAAACCACAACATGGAAATGCCTGCTCCAGGTAATAAAAAATTGAAAATTTTCTGCAGAAAAAAAAAACAATGCTGCAGTTAGAAGGTGAACAAACCTGTCTGTCACTTTTTGTTTAAATCGCTTTACACAAAACTTTAATAAATTTTCAATTGGTTTTTAATTGATCCTACTGAGAAAATTGGACTTTTTGACACGGCCAAATATTACGTGACATGTCAGTATATATGACAGTGTTTGACAGTATTTGAATTCCAAACACGTGACTTCGAGACTTGTCGACATGTGTCGAGAAATGCGGATTAGGGGAGAACGCACTTGTCAAGTACAAAAAATAAATATGAGGGTATAGAGTAACGGCAATAAAATTGTACTGGGTACGAGCACAGCCACGTACAGTAAAGGCCGAATCGGATCAGGGCAAATTATAGGCGCGTAAAATCAACCATTGACATAGAAGGAAGCGCAAGTTTGCTAGGTGCTGCCATCGCTACACTCAGCGGCGAAATTTCAAACTAACCGACGAGGGTTCCAAATTCTATCAACCGATGACGCCACTTGGCAAACTTGTCGCGTCGGTATTTGTCGCGCCTTCTAGCGGAGCATTGTGGAAGGCAAAGCTGATCCGGCCTTTACTGTAGGTGGCTGTGGTACGAGGCTAGCATCTGGAGCAGTCATTGTGTAGCTGCAAGGGGCACTGCAGGTAATAACATTGGCATAATTTGTCAAGCCAGTGTGGCGAGTGCGGATTTCTTGGACATAAAGTGCTCAACTTTGTGGATTTGCCGGCAGCTTTCAGCAAGTGATTCTTTTCTTTACCGATTTACAACCCATAAGTCATGTTTCGCAGCGTAAGGGGACTGGACAAAACAACGTTATTTAGGTCGAAGAAGCCCGCTCTCACTGCATTGGCATGACTAGTGACTCCGTTTGTTTTTCGTCTCCAGTGCGCCTTGCAGCTAGTGCAGGTTCTAGCCACGCAGCCAGCATATTTGCGTCCATTCTTTAAAGGGAGATTGCCACCAATGACAAGCTATGCATTTGCTGCTATGTAGTCCTGTCTAGCCCTTACGAAGCGAAGGAACACACAAGCAAAAGTCTTTTTATGAAACAAACAAGCAACGTGCCTCCTTAATTATTGAGCGTAAAGTTGGTGCGTCCTCGTGCACCATGGAGCAGTCTGTAAAGTTAAGCCTAACGACATCACGGGCGCATTTTTCTGCATATCGGCCGTTTTGAAACGCAGATTTTTATCCGCTGGATGGGCGCCGTTCAGTGACAGTGACGTCGTTAACCTTGACCGCTTGCTCCCCGGTGCACGTAGACGCACCAACTCTACACTCAATAATTAAAGAGGCGCGTGGCTTGTTCGTTGCGTAAAAAGAAATTTCTTTGTGCATTCCTTCGCCTGTTGAAACCCAGTGCTACACAGAACTAAATATTGGTAGACGGCGGTAGACGCTGCAGCCTATATCATTCGTTGATTAGGCACCTTTAATACATGTTTCGCAGTCTTAGAGAATGGACAAGACAACGTCTTTTAGGCCTAAGAAAGCCGCTCTCGCAGTATTGGCGTGACTAAAGACTCCGTTTGTTTTTTGTGTTTTTTTTTACCCGCGGTGCACCTTGCAGCTAGCCAACGACCGGCAGGTGCTAGCCTTGCAGCCATCGTATCTATGTTGTGCACTTTACTCGCATTCATTCTTTAATAATGGAGAAATACGAGCATGACGAAACTGGAAACCGAGAAATTATCCTTAAAACGTCGAAATAACCGTCGTCGATTCGGCACGAGATAGGCCTAGTTGTCATCTTATTCGTCTCAACCGAATTCATTTCAGAACCCACTGCCAAATTTAGCAGCGAGTGGGCTTGGATAATGAGGTGTGTCTGCTGTCTCACAACACACTTTAAATTACGTCAGTAATGCTCCCGCGAGTTGAACAATCCCACAACAAGATAATTTCTCTTCCATGATCCAATTAACACTAATTATCAACAATTTTATGTCTGCTTTCTTGTAAAGTCTGATGCACTTTCACAACTGAGAGAGCAGCGGGGAGAGAAAGAAAAAAAAAAACACAATAATAACGAGATTCTAAATTAGGTTTAAAATTAGGCCTAACTTATGATTGTAAGCTTTCGCGCAAGACTGGACAATGTAAGTTTATTCGTAGTCTGGGCAGATAGGAAACGTGTGTTGCTAATCGCAACTGATACGTGATATGAGAGTTCGACCAGTTTTGTATAGGTCGAGTATTGGCTTTTGGCTTTTGGCTTATTGCCGTGTCACGAATGATGTAATTCATTGACTCATTCTACAGTTTCATAGGCCTTTATTGTAGGCCTAAGCGTTTGACTTAGCAACGGAAGTAGATTCGTAGGTGGCTGAGAAAGGTGTGGAGCTGCTAATTTGCAAATGCTACTTGTCATGAACGCAGAGGTCGACTAATTAAACAGATACCGATTGCTAGCTTTGTTCCTTATAAGTAATGCAATACTTGTTGCTTTAACTTTAGGCCCAATTTTAGGCTTAAATTAGGTCTTTATCGTAGGCCCAAGATGTGACTATAGCGTCCGCGGCCTATCTTGAGTTCTCCGCAGAACGAACACAGATAATCAATTGTACGTTTTCAGTAGCAGAGTGCCTTGTTGATATCCAAGATGGTTACGAAAACAATGGCGGCCATCGATGAAAGCCACCCCCTCCAGGAAGACGTAGCCGCTCACAAAATACTTACAGGACTCAAGATACGCCGCACACACAATAAGCAATGAGCAAATTATTCATATATATTCTGGGGGGGCTGAGTTGAGAACTACTAAGGCTGAACATCGTCAGTTCGACCGGCAAAGCCACAAGATAAAATAGGACCTTATAATTGTCGGCTACTCAAGTCCTTGTTGCATTTTCCGTTACGCACAGCTGAAAATACAATAAACCTGATTAATCTTGTTTAAATTGTATTTTTTTTACCTGCTTCAATCTCGTCTGTTGTATTTTCAGCTGTGTGCAATGGAAAAAGCTACAAGGACTTGAATATAGACGATTATAATTAAAGGTCATATTTTATCTTGTGTCTTATCCTGGTGACTGACGATGTTCAGACATAGAGTGTCCGCGGCCTATCTTGAGTTCTCTGCAGAACGAACACAGGTAATCGATTGTACGTTTTCAGTAGCAGAGTGCCTTGTTGATATCCAAGATGGTTACAAAAACAATGGCGGCCATCGATTAAAGCCACCCCATCCAGGAAGACGTAGCCGCTCACAAAATACTTGCAGGACTCCGCGCACACAATAAGTAGTATACTCCAGTATCAGCGATTTTTCTGTTGTAATCTTTGTTGTTGTATTTTAATGTGATGTAAATAGAGGTTGTCTAATTGATAGATGTGGAATATTGCATGTGTTGCTTATGATGCAATACCCAGTATTGTTTTAACGTTAGGCTTAACTTTATAGGGTTAAATCAGGCCTTCATTGTATGCCTAAGAGTGTAACGGAGCAATGGAAGTTACTCATAGTATGTAAGATTGAACGATAGATAAGAAAGGTATATATAGCATCTTATTTCTTCCAATTCTACGCGGGGCCGTAACGGTAGTTGCGACTACCAATATACCTTAGATAATACTTTGTGTTCGTGCTGTTTCGAAGGCTAAAGCATTATCTGAGGAATTAGTAGCCGCAACTATACCTCTAGGGCCCCACGCAGGACTGGAAGAAGTAACATGCTAGCTATATCCAGTTACCTAGTTAACTTTTTATAGTGTCCGCGGCCTATCTTCAGTTCGATGCAAAACGAACACAGATAATCGATTGTACGGTTTTGGTAGCAGAGTGCCATGTTGATATCCAAGATGGTTACAAAAACAATGGCGGTCCGTCGATTAAAGCCGCCCCGCCCCCTCCAGGAAAAAGTAGCCACTCATAAAATGCTTGCAGGACTCAAGATACGCCGCGCACACAATAATGTGATTAAACTGAGTGAAGTGTTACATTTTCTACCATTGTGAAATGGTGAATTCTGCCATTGTAAAATGGTATTGGTAATTTTGCCTACGATCCACGAACGTTGCGGAGGCTTTACAGCGGCTATGTTCCTGAGAAAGACACTCTTTCGTCTAAGTTTGAGCAGGAGCAGGTGTTTCCTGGTGTGAGGGATGTGATATAAAATTTGCACTTTTATTTGTAGGCTAATGTCTATAAAAAAAAACTAAAAAAAACACCGTAACAAAATATAACATTTAGCAGGCAGATTATAACATACAAAAGAATCAAAGATGTAACGAACCACAACATACACAAAACAAAAAATAGATTTGTGCAGGATATGACTAAAGAAATACAACACCAAAATTCTTCTAAACCATGCGCAATGGCTGTTTGCCGTGACGTCACCATGAGTTAGCCAATGACGAACGAGAACAACGGCTGTATGGCCGTCTGATTGGACTAGCCCAGTCACGTGATACGCACGTCACAGCAAACAGCCATGGCGTGTGGTATAATTTGGAAGAAAAACTGCCCCAAATTATGGTCAGCATGCAGCCACTGTTACTAGATATAATAAAAAGTTATAGCAACAGTCAACAAGAAAGTAAAGTACAGCTTTAACATTTTTCTAAATGCAACCAACCGTAGCAAAAATACAAAACAATTATTGTACTCGATTATCAGTAATCCCGAAATTGTTTGGAAAATATTGCCAAAATGTACCGGTCATCATCTGAAATTTAAATGTTAGTTTCATTCCTTAGACGCTTCTTCCCCCATTTTTCGCAAGTTTCTGTGTAAATTGAATAGAAGTATATATATACAGTGTGAACGACTCATCAAAATGTACATTGTAACCTGTTTCATGCAAATAGTCAAAAAGCATCAAGAGCCAAAGTACAGTAAACATTTTTCTAAATGTATAACCAACCATCAGCCAAAATGCAACACAATTGTACTAGATCATACTTTAGGATGGACTGTAGAAACCTTTTTTTTTTTGGAATTCCTCATTTTAGTAGGGTGTGAAAAAGTTGGGCATCACTATGACACACAAAATCTCATCACTCTTAGGTCATGTCTTTAGGTGCCCCAAGGGCCTTCAGGTTTAACATTGTACATCAATGGGTGGAACGGCAAAAATGATGATTGGATTGGTTTTGAATTTAATTTTAACATTATCTCATTTGAAATACTTAGAGACTAAGAAAGGAAGCCGTAATTGCCAAAACAAAATTTAATTCTGTGCAAATACTGTAAGTAGTAGTTATGGCCTAATTTTCGGTGCTAAATTATTATTCCCAGAGTTTAAAAAAAAATCAGCTTTGTAATTACGGCATGCGAACCAAGTTTCTTAG
>JAHWFP010245044.1:0-18437 GCA_023313725.1 Lithobius niger | reverse complement strand
GAAACGATGAATTTCAGTAATATCTTTTATGTAGTTGGGTATGTTATTGTAAAATTTGCTTCCAAGGTAGTAGCTGCATTTATGCAGTTTTTCATTTGTAACTTTCGGCTGAATGACAAAATTATTAGATTCACTCTTCGTGTGATAATTGGTCACAAAACTAGTTGTAGCATGTAAATGATGTAGCATCAGTAAATGAATGTGCCAAATATCGTCGCATTGGTTTGAATATATACTTTTTTGAACACGAGGTAGGCGAAAAGGGCAATATCGTCTCATTGGTTTCAAAATATAACTTTTTGTACACGGAGTTTGCAAAATGGGTTGCGGCCGAATGCGTACTGGCAGTTCACGGTCATGTGTGCATTGATTGCTAGCGTCAACGCAGCGTCACCGCGCGTTAAAAAAGCGCATGTGTGCATTGATTGGCTACGTCAACGCAGCGGCAAGGCAGCGTCAACGCGCGTTAAAAACACACATGTGTGCATCGGGCCTAACATCATTGGGCGCGTTGATTTGCAACTCGCTACGCAGTGACAACTTCGCAAACTGGCGTGAAGTATAACCTGCAGTTAATCACACTTCTCGTTGATTTGCTGGCGAATTCCACGCAGAACAACAACAAGCAACAAATATTCATGAAAGGAAGCTTTTTGAAAATTGCCTTTTGCGACTAATAAGCCTATAATAATAATGCGGCGAAACTAAAGCAGCGTCGTTTGCTTCGTTCACACAATACGTTTGCAAATCCTCCTCCCCCCTCCCCCCCCCCCCCTTTCCTACCACAATCTCTTTTCTCGCAATTTAGGAATGGCGCGTGGTAAGAGAAATAAAGCCGGAAAATTCCGAATCCTTCTTGGGCTTTAAATTAATTCAAGAAAACCTGACCAGTGGAGCTCATTATCAGCTTCGCGATGAAGGCAATTTTGAGTAAAATGGAATAAATGAATCCTTTATAACTTGCTTGCGTGCTGCTGATTAAGTTAGGGAGACTTAAAATTCCAGAAAACTCACGCGTTGGCGCCCCCTCTCCCCCCTCCCTCCCGCCATGCGTCACAAATCTGCATTAGTGAGCGTAAACAGTATGTGGAATAAACGGTATTTTTAATGTTTATGCATCAATTGGTGGGCTCGTGTGTAATCCATAATTCAGGTGAAACTCTTAGAAAGCCGGTGTTCAAAATGGCGGAGTGCCGTTATTTCATGCATGATATTTTGCTATTTATTAGCTTGGAAACCATGTTCAGCAAGAATGGAACGGATTATATCTTTCTGTTTTGTTTATAGCAAATGTAGATGTTTTGCGGCTTTTTTATCTTATTTTTTTGTATTTTGCGTATTACTGTTAAACTGTTAAACTAGCTGAAGTTGTTCAATGTATGATTTGTAAAACTGGTTATAGGTATGGTAGCTCATGCGTATATGTCCATGTTCTGCCGAATTAAGTTTCTTCAAATTTTTGCGCACGCTGGCTAATAAACGCTGATTTTCGTTCGTTGTGCTCACTCTCAAGTTAAAACTCAACTCAATTTCTGGAGTAAAGCCCAGTTTCTTAAAGGTACATACATGCCTTCTGGTTTGGCTTTCAAGTATGGCCCGCTTTTGCATCATTATTCAAACTTACTATAAACCATGCGCAGTGGCTGTTTGCCGTGACGTCACCATGAGTTAGCCAATGGCGAACGAGAACAACGGCTGTTTGGCCGTCTAATTGGACTAGCCCAGTCACGTGATATGCACGTCACAGCAAACCGCCATGGCGCGTGGTATAAATGTTGCAAAGGAATTAATTTCCCTATTTTCTCACTCGTGAGAAACGGTTTTGTGCTGTAATCAGGGTTTGTACACGGCCTCGAATTCTCAGAAAAGGCTTAAATTTGAAAACCGAAAATTCAAGGCTTGAAAAACCTGGTAAAATTGGAAGTTTTGTTGTTGGGGAGTCTTGAAGTGGCTTGAGTTTTGTGAGCGTTCTTTAGTTGGAAAATGGCATTAATTTAGGTTTAAAATTAAATAAATGATGATAAATAACTAGAGGAAGCTCGTGCTATGCACGGGGCCGGTCAATGAATTAAGTTTACGGAAACATTTCCGGGGTCATTTTCCCGGGACGTTTTTCTGGCACTCTTCTCGACGACTTGTCAGATTGATCGACCACTCATGCCTGCCTCCTGTTTGCATGCAGGTAGAATGGGAGAGCGCATTTACAATGCGGGCGCGATGAGGGGAGAAGTGATTGTTCGGCCCGACGACTTGTCAGGTTGAACCTTTATTGAGTTGATCGACCACTCATGCCTGCCTCCTGTTTCCATGCAGGTCGAGTGGGAGAGTGCATTTTCGATGCGGGCGCGAGGAGGGAAGAAGTGGTTTTCCTTTTAGCCTTCCTTTTAGCCGGCCTCCAAGATTATTATATAGATTTGGCCGAATTCATTTCTTCTGTGAACAATGCTGCTCTCGGATTGGACTGGAGACAAAAAGAGAGCTGCCTTGCTGTGCAAGCAAATTTTACCAGAGAAGGGATAGCTGAACAAACACAGTTCTACTGACTATTAACTTCTGTAATCCTCCTTGTCCATTGGAGGAGAGAGGACATAATAATGTTCGTCATTGTCGCCGAGGGTTTAGTTACTAACAGCAAACTAAGAGCACAATAATTGTGCCAACAAAAATATTGGAATTAAAAATGGCTTTTTGGTAGTCTACCGCCGAAAGCCTTCAAATTGGTTGCAAGCCAGCCTTGAAGAGCCTAGAAGAAGAAAAGCCTCTAAAATGGTTTCGTCTGTTATGTATGAACCCTGTATAATGTAAATGTAAACGTTGAAAAAGCTTTTTCGCTCAGACGGCTCGAAAAGATCGAGAGAGTACGTCCTTTTAACCAGGGTACCAAGGCTGCCGTTCCGCGTGATCCTCGCCGACTGACCCTCGGGCAGTCCTATACGCCGTCTAGCTGGTTCATCCCGTTTCAAGAAATTGCTTGATCTTCGTGCCTGAAAGTGTTCATTACACGCCTTCCAAAACCGCTGTAATTCTGCTGGCTGAAGTCAGTTTGGTACTTTAAACACAAAAGACCGTGAGTATACTTAACTTAACTCAATCGTATAGCCTATGATTGCGGCACGTGATCGACGGCAGTGCCAGAGCAAGGCATTTGAGCGCTCGGAGCTTATGTCTTGCCCAAGCCTGATTTCGAGAACTAGCTACGATTTGGAGCTGGTTTGAGATTATTTGTGTCTAATGCTATGTCTAAACCTTTTTTTGGAACCAGGGAAAATGACCCCTATCACGTTAAAAATTGGGCTGAGACGCAATTATACCTCCCCTCTACGAGTTCGAGGTTATCGTCCACGGAAACCTTGTCTAAGCCTGATTTCAACAACTAGCTAAAGTTAAACTTTAATCTTACTGCCGGTCTAAGCCTTTTCCTTGCACAAGCACAGTAGGGGGTAAGTTTTGCCGTGGGCAATGCGAGGAGACAAAATACCACCTTCAAAACAACGTGCCGTATGGCATCTCTCACTCGAGGCAATACGATTTGGAGCGGGTTTGAGCAATGTGTGTCTAAAGGCCGGTCTTCACGTGGCGTCTTAGTCGCCGGCGTTTTGCCTCGTCTGGCTTTAGGGCACCGAATTCCTGTAGTCGTCCCCAAGGCGCCACGTGTAGAATAGGTCGGCAACATAGACGCCAAGCTCGGCGTCTTGAACCAACTGGATGGAGACGCTGTGCTCGGCGACACAATCCTACCTTCGGGCAGTAGAGGGGGACCAGTTAGCCAATAGGAACAGTGATTTTTATCAGATAACGAAAACCCCCGCCAAATTCAAGTTGTTGTCATGACAACCAGTTGACACCCCGACGACAAGGAGGGTAAATCGCCCGACTCTTTTCGAGGTTTTCATACCTCCCCTAGACAAAAGAGGAAAGACGGCGACGACTAAGACGCCCCGTGATGACCGGCCTTAAGCCTAGTTTACCCCTAGCTAGAGGGCGATCTTCAAACTTCGATATGGGTCTCCGACGACGATAACCTCGATCTCGTAGATGGGAGGTATAATTGCGTCTATGCCCAATTTTTAACGTGCTCGGGGTCACTTTACGCGGTTCCCAAAAAGTCTTAGCCATAGCATTAAACACTATTGCTCAATTGCAATTACAGTCGATTGCAATCTCCCCCTTCCCCACGCCTTTTTCAAATCTAGCCAAAAATGAACCCATCACTGTGCCACAGAGATAATGACAATAATCATAATGATAATGATAATGTAGTGTGGTTTTATTTGTGCACGAAACTGGCTGTTACTCTATCTTATAATACACTGAAAACGCACAAATCTGACGTGACGGGGTGAGGTAGGTAGGCATGAACCAAAAATATTTGTCAACATTTGAAGGATACAATTGTATTTAGTTTATGACAGAGGTGCCCTCCGATTGGCAAGAAAACTAACACGAACATGAATTCTGGCCACAATTGTTTAATTTTCGGCCCGGAATTTGGGTCTTCTTCACAATAAAAACGCTAAAACAATATCTTCACAATAAAAACGCTAAAACAATAAAAAAAGGGGGGTGCTGCCACAAAATGTGGACTTCTTGCAGCTGCCACAATGGATGATTTTCCAACAAGGCAGCTGTGTGAAGTCCACAATTTGTGATAGCTCCAACTTTTTTTTAGTGTTTTAACATTTTTATTGTCCCAAATACCGGACCGAAAATTCATGTTCTCGTGAGGTTTTAACTTTGCCAGTCAGAGGTTACCACTGTCATAAACTACTGCTGCAGATCACAAATTAATTTTTCAAGACCAATTGTATTTAGGCTTGGCTTCCTCTTTTATTTTTTCAATTTTGTTTTTGGAGGGGGGGAGGGTAGCATTTTCGGCGCCCTTTCCACTTTCGGTGCCCGGAGCGGCCCACCCCTTCGTCCCTCTCTTGCTCCGGCACTGAGCGACGATCCACGACGAGCCCCTGTGATCCAGCTTTGGTCTCGTTAGCCTCGATATCTGGTATTCTCGTGTTCGTCTGTGGTTATTTTGGTCAGTGGATTTTTTTCTGACCAAGAAAATCAGAAATCAGAAATAAAAAAGAAAAAAACCTGATCAGAAATTCGTGACCTCCACCTTCCCATTGCTCGAAAACCCTAAGTCCCACTCATTTACTCCGCTCCCCCTTCCCCCTTTCTGGCATTAAATAATGACCGGTCCCCAAACGGTTAAAATGGACTCACGCAGAGACCGGGTCCGATCCGCTGGCTGCGTGTAAGTCGGTTGTTAGGTGGCCATTTGTACGCAATTAACTATATTTTCTAATCTTCATTTAATTAAATAAGCTAATGCAGGTGCGGTTAATTGTTTATTGATGATATTTTCCAGCGAGTTTTTATTTTAGTTTTAAAGCTGAGTGAATATTAAAGGGGTTAGCTTGTTTACTATAGCTGTGAACTCCTATACCACACGCCATGGCTGTTTGGTGTGACGTGCATATCACGTGACTGGGCTAGTCCAATCAGACGGCCAAACAGCCGTTGTTTTCGTTCGTGATTGGCTAACTCATGGTGACGTCACGGCAAACAGCCATTGCGCATGGTTTAGAACGTTTAATGTGATTCGAAGAAAAACGGAGCTTTTAACCCCGAGTCTATTGCATGAATTGACCAGATAGTTTTGTTTTTTAAAGTGTTCTTGTGTGCAGTCGTGGGATTCGAACCAGCAATTTCTTGGTCTTGAGACGACGATGCTACCAATGGGAGGCGACGATGCTACCCCGGGGACCTTACACAAAGCACGCTTGTGGCTTTGGCCTCTGTTTTTTGGCCCAGAAGAGGTACGATGCCAGTTAGATGGCTTTTGCGATAGTGAGTTATTGTGAAACAAGAAAAGCGAAGCTTAAACGTGAATTACATTGAAACTTTAAACAAAACAACATTGAGAAAACCAGATGGTAAAATCCCTTTTGTGCGCGGCGTATCTTGAGTCCTGCAAGTGTTTTATGAGCGGCTACGATTTCCTGGAGGGGGCGACTTTAATCGACGGCCGCCATTGTTTTTTTTTTTAACCATCTTGGATATCAACAAGGCAATCTGCTACCAAAAACGTACAATCGATTATCTGTGTTCGTTCTGCGGTAAACTCAAGATAGGCCACGGATACTTTAGCTACAAAAAAAAAATAAAATAACATTAGAAAAATAATTTATAAATTATAAATTATAATTGTAACGTTACGTACGAAGAAAAAAATTATAAAATAATTTTTACATTTTGCAAAAATGGTGTATATGAACAACGAAGTTTACATGAGCGAGGACAAAACTGTACAGCTTGACATTAAAACGGCCCATGCTATGATACACAAAGCGGGTTTTATTAAATTATTTAATACAATCAATGATAAAATTAAGCACACAATGGTTAAAAAGGTAAATTCTGCTAAATACTTGGGAGCGACTATTGACCATCGATGGAAATATGACGAACATGTAATGTACTTATTAAAAAAAAACTAAATCAGATAAAGCCGAAACTTAGCAGAGTACAGAATGTTATCAATTAAAAAAATTAAATAATATTTTATGATGCTTTGGTAGAGTCAAGTGTATAGATATGGAGTTTAAATTTATGACAGAGCAAATAAAAAAACTTTGGCAAGACTACAAAAAAGCGTTGTGTCGGTCGCGTACCTCGTGTATTTGCAGGCGCATGTTAAGCGCTGGTCGGTTTACCGGAAATGACGTACTGTAATGCCACATATCGGCGTAGCATAACTCCTCCATACTAACTAATAAGTTAAATTGTTATTGCTTAAGAAAATTTACCATACCAATAAACAAACAACCAACATGAGCATTATTTATCTGAAATGTGTAGAATTAATCCTTGGCTCCTTTTTGCGAGCAATTTTTAGTAATTTTTAGTTTGCATTAAAGGAAATTATTCGACCAGAAAATAAAAATTCTTAAATTTATAAATTTAGGAAAATTATAAAACCAATTGTGGACCATCCGCACTGCAGGAAGAGGTAATATTTCAAAACTAACAATCAACTTCGAAAAATTCGTTTCAACAATGGTCCAAAGGGGTTTTTTCGAGGGCAAAACTTTTACCTAGAATTACGAAAATACGCCTAAACGATATCCGGAGTAATTTCCAGTCTTTTGAGACCTTTCTCATATTTCTAGCCTTACTACTTCCGGAGGAGAAGACGTATATATAAACAAACCGACCGACCGTAAGTTTTTAATTGTTATGATCAGTTAACAAAATAACTGATATCTGCACAAAAAACAACACCGAAAGTGTTGTAAAGTCCAGAAGTAAAGCTTCAGCAAGGTTACAACCAAAAATGTAAAGAATCCAGAACATCATAAATAACAACAACAAAAAAAACACGTTAGGCGCAGCTATACCAAAAGTCCTGATATCTAAACCCAAAACAATAAATTTTAAGCAAAAAACCCGCAAAGTTTCAGCCATTGAACGTCTGTGATATCAAAAACGAGCCAAGTTTTCACTCATCAGACATACAACACAACTTTAAAACTTTGGCGCATTGCAAGCCTTTCGTTTGGAAGCCCCAAGATGCACAACCATCAAAATAAGCACTAGTTCATTGTGGTTGTTCTTGTTGCTGTTTTATTTTTGTTTCGCGCACACGAAGAGAAATAACAACATCAAAGTTAAAACGTTCAATCGGTCACTCCGACGACCAATCTGCTCTCGGTTAAGAGCTGCAAAATTCAGTAGCGAATCGCGGAGTTTCCGGTTTTCGTAACGTCAGGAGATGCTCACAAATAATACAGCGTAATAATACTGCGTACCACTAAAAGCTATAGTTTACAGTACAGCACGCTAGTCTGCAGTAGTTCACCAAAACGCCACCGTCTGAGGTGTTAAACTTCATTGTAAATTGATTCAAACAAACGATATTGTAACAAAAAATCTTAGCATTATTTCGATAAAATTCACTGTACATTTCGAAAAAATAAGATATAGCCGAACTATTCAAGTAAAAAAAAAAAAAGCTTGCAATGCGCCAAGTTTTAATGTTGCCTTGTATGTCTGATGAGTGAAAACTTGGCTCGTTTTTGATATCACAGACGTTCAATAGCTAAAACTTGGTGGGTTTTTTGCTTGTAATTTATTGTTTTTGGTTTAGATTGGTTTTTCATCCAACAGTCATCGTACTTTAGACTGTAGCTGGGATGGCACTTCTCAACCATGCGCAATGGCTGTTTGCCGTGACGTCACCATGAGTTAGCCAATGACAAACGAGAACAACGGCTGTTTGGCCGTCTGAGTGGACTAGCCCAGTCACGTGATATGCACGTCATAGCAAACAGCCATGGAGCGTGGTATAGTAGCTCTCAACAAAGCATTAGGAAATCAAAATAATATAACGGCTTACAATGCTGTTGCTGTTTTTACTTTGTGTCGGGCCAGCCATTATTGACACGTATTAGGAATTTTGAATTCTCAATTAATTCATGTTAAAATTCATGACAGTCTTGAAGCTGTTAGTGACGTACTGAGATGCTCTGGAAATCAACTAAACGATATGAAGCGTGGATCGACGCCTACAGAGTGAGCCAAGCGAATAATGTGGCTAGTTTTTCTTTATCAGCTTCCATTCACGAAGCAATTCTACTTTAACCACATCAGGTAGTTCATTCATTGTTTACAGCTTCTGTTGTCCTTCGTATTCCACTCGAATAAGCCCTTTTCGTCAAAATAATTTGGAGTGTACGACTGGGAACGGTGCCAACCCAGACAGCATCAAGGTTTGATAACACCCAACACTTCAACCACCTCGACGTCAAACAGAAGGATTTCTCCGTCTCCACCATTAAACCCCCTCCCCCGACACTCCCCCCCCCCCCATGCGGTATTCCGAGGTTCGGTCTTCCTTGTTGATCTCTTGTAACCTCCGGGGCCAAAGTCCAATGAATTTATTACGCAGAGCTACGGATTACATCACTGCGATCCCGTTGCAGCTCTGTTTCGGCCCGGACTAAAATGAATGGCCCGAGCTTCGCTGTTTCAGTTTTAATTAAGCACGACGAACTGTGATTGTGCATAAATTATTGTGTATGCTGCGGCCGCTGCTTCCCTCTTTCTCAACTGGCGTGCAGTGGTGGAGAGCCTTAAAGATGGGGTGTGCGAAATACTGCAGGAAAACGGCAATGAGCGACAATTATTTTTTTGGGGGGTGGGGTTGGGGGGGGGGAGTGGAGTGTTAGCGGCTGATGGTCAATCATTTTGTCCTTTTCCATTGTAATGCTATTTTCTGTTAGGGCGCGTTTACGCAACAACTTACCTTTGCTTTCTCGCAGCTAGAACTCAATCGCGATGGCAAAGGTGACATTGCCATGGTAACAACGCTAAATGGATTAGATAAATCCGACATCGTTTGAGTAAATACCTGCAGCCTTAGAATCCGTTCCAATAATATAAAGAATTCCTCATGACTAAACAATTTTCCCAAACGCTTCTGAACTCACGTTATTTGTTGTTTTCGTTGCGAGGCGGCAGACATAAAACCGCCGCCTTGTTGAAATTTGAGGTGATTTCTGGCTTCTAGCTGCGAGAATGCAAAAGCGTGTGGTTGCGTAAACCCGGCCTTAGGGCGCGTTTATGCAAGGGCAATTTTCTCGATTACTAGCTTTTACTTGGTCAATACTAAATCTGCTGGCTGCTTCTCGCCTTTGTCGGAGAATGCGGCTTTCAAGTTATCTATACGTAGTAACCATGGCGACGCGAATTTTCTCCTCGTGCCTCGCGACACGACGTACGATGCTTGCAACATGACAGCGTCGATTTATGACAACAAGAAAACAATTTTTACTGCAGTACACGACGACGGACAGATTCCTGAATACCGGCATTTGAAGGGTTGTCTTCGAATCGATACCTCCGAAATGTACGCCATGTTGGATTTTGAATTCTCGCTGCGAGTAGCTATTTATTCTACCGTCGTTTGATCACTGCTGAGGCTTTTTTTTTTCAGCGAGAATAGCAAATTTTGGAAATAGTGTGAAATGGCAACAATGTTGTAGCAATGTTTAAAATGACTGTTGCACTTTGTTCTTTATCCGTGTTGTTATTTATAATACATTTAATTTGTTGTCTATTACCGCAATCATTTAATAGAAACGGGAAATTAATCGTAAATAAATAACGGTTGCCTAGCAAATAGCTTTCGGCGAGCGAGAAGGTCTCGTTGCGTAAACGAGCCCTTAGGGCTGGATTACGCAAGGACAATTTTCTCGCTTACTAGCTTTTACTTGGTTACTAGTAAACCTTATGGCTGCTTCTCTCGCCTTTACCGGAGAATATGGTTTTCAAGTTGCCTGTACGTAGTAACCATAGCAACAACGCGGACGCAAATCTCCTCCTCGTGCTTCCCGACACCGACGTACGAAGCGTGCAACACGACAGCGTCGATTTATGAGTACTAGAAAACCATTTTTATTGCAGTACAAGACGACGGACACATTTCTAAATGCCGGTATTCTATGCTTTGTCTTCGATTCGACAACCCCGAAATGGACGCCATGTTGGATTTTGAATTCTCGCTACGAGTAGCTATTTATTCTACCGTCGATCGATCACTGCTAGAAGCTGTTTTTTTTTCAGCGAGTAAAGCAAATTTTGGAAATAGCGTGAAATGGCAACAAAGTTGTAGCAATATTTAAAATGACTGTTGTACTTTCTTGTCCGTGTTGATATTTATAAGACATTTAATTTGTTGTCTATTACCGCCTTCATTTAATAGAAATGGGAAATTAATCGTAAATAAATAACGGTTGCCAAGCAAATAGCTTTTGGCGAGCTAGAACGGCTGGTGGCGTAAACGAGCCCTTACTAGGAAACATTTGAGGAACAGGAATGTACACCCTACGAAATTGACGTAAAAAAAACCCTGCGACCACCTCAAAAAGCCGCGTGCTGTCCCCCGGATATTGGCTAAAGGAGCCTTTTCACCATTTCGGTAGCACTGCCCATATTCTAAACACAGCATCCACGTTCCAGATTCTCCGTCATCCAATAGGCTGATATGGGTCACGTGATCTCGTTTTAGTTATGAAACTCGCTGCGGTGCTGCGAATAGTGTTGTTCTTTTTTTTTTAATTTACAGCTATTTTCTTTATATTGCTCGAAGATTCTACGATGCTACATCTAGAAGTGGAAAATGTGAAAACGCTCCTTTAATCTCATCATTCCTATATAAGTTTCGCCTCGTCTTGATACGTCTCGTGTAGTTATGGAATTTCTTAGCAGAATTTATTCCCAACAAAAGTAGAAAATATTAAACCAATCGAGAACCTAAAGTTTTTGTCTCAATGAATCCATATATTTTTCATTAAGAATAAAGACAAAGATCACAGTCGTAGAAAACGCAAACATATTTTCTCTTTAGGAGTAACTAGCTGTACCCCCGGCGTAACATACGTTGGCTAGCTGGCTCCCGCATACCTGAGCGTAACATATAGTGGGCCCCGGTTTCCCCTATTGTGTGGTCTGAATATCCCCTTCTCTGCTCCCTCTTTGAACCCCTGCTTATTTGTGTTACGG
Organism: Lithobius niger; assembly: GCA_023313725.1. Taxonomy (NCBI): domain Eukaryota; kingdom Metazoa; phylum Arthropoda; class Chilopoda; order Lithobiomorpha; family Lithobiidae; genus Lithobius; species Lithobius niger. The sequence continues at coordinate 6,875 of JAHWFP010245044.1, read as the reverse complement.
AAGTAAATGTTTATTTTCAATAGAGGACGTTTCTCTGTTGTGACACCAAGCCCAACAACGGTTGTGCATGCAGTGATTGTTACTCAATCAACTTTGAAACTCTTTCAAGTCGGCTCTTGAGCTAGCTTTATTAATGCAATATGTCGATTGTTATAGGCCACATCTGTTTGTTTGACATTGTCGGTCGCTCGCCCTCTTTCATTATACACCCTCTTTCATTGTAGTGCATAATAATGATGAATTTGCTTGCCCAACCTAAGCGTATTATATATATATAGATAGGTAGATAGATATAAAGTAAAGCACGTTTATCGATACTGACACGTGAGTTTTTTTTTTTTTAGCAGCTGTAGATTGAGTTGATAGCCGTGCCGTGGCAGTTTCGGATTGTACAATGGGTGTATATTTACTTGTCTTTTTACCTACAGCTTTTTTTTCTGGTAAAAAAAAACAAACAAAAAAACTGACTTCTTTTCGTTGTTTTGCCTCTTATATTTACATTATTTATTTAGAAAAATGGGCAATGTGTTCCTTGCATGACAGTAACAACGAACAATCTTATTTTTTTTAAAGCTAAAATGCTTTTTCAAATTACATGCAGAAACTGATACGCATTTCTTTTACGATCAATGGCCGTTCTTGTCACTCAAAATTTATAGTCTGCAGTCTAAAAGAGAAAAATCGTTAGAGTCTAACCTCGGGAAATCCACGAAATGTCACTCAACAATATACGTGCGTGAAAAGCTTTAAACAAACATTGTCGTGGCTTTTTTTTTTTTTTGCGTTTAACACGCGGGTTCGTGTGACGACGCATCGTGACAACACAAACGAAAAAAAAGAAGAAAAAAAGAGCATCGCAGATTGCATTTCAGACAGCTGACCTCTAATAAATCAAATAATAACTAGATGACACCTGCGAGTGAAGGAGGGGATCAGGTCATGACGGCTGAAGGATGGCAGTACTCCGCCAGTATGCCTGAAGAAGCTGATCTACTCGGTGACAAGAACCCTGGAAAAGTTCCTACGAGGCAGGGCCGCAATTAGAGGGGATGCCCCGGGATGACTACTACAGACGGAGGGGCCTCCGAGCTCCCAAACACAGTCCGGGGTCACCCAAAACTAGGGCCTAATAGTGATTTCACACGGAATAATTCGTCTCGGGCTGGGGGCTGGCCACGGCCAACCCTCTTTAGCAGATTCTGGAGGGCCAGTGCGACTTGATTTCAGACGGTTTAATTATAAGCGGCTGTTGTCAGCCTCCTTGTTTTGACAACAACCCGTGGCGGGAAATTTTTAACTACAATGAAGCTTTGTTAGCATTTTCAGCAGCGCGGCACGGCGCGCGTTCGGATTTCAGACGGAATAATTATAGTGTACCGAGCAGCGTCAGCCCGGGCTAACCGTTGCGTAGCGGCCGTCGTGGCTCGCTTGCACGCGGCATGGGACGGCACGGCACGCAAACATTATTCCGTGTAAAATCCGCGGGCGCGGCATGGCATGGCATAGCACGCAAACATTTTTCCGTGTGAAACACTATAACTAGGGCCGTCGTCCCTTCCACAGTCAAAATAAGGAGCGGGCTCCGCTTTCTTTGCTGTTAGGCAAAAACGAGTAGACCTTTAAAAGTAGTGATATCATTCAACCAGGGAAAGGCCGACAAGATAGCACCAAGATCGCGACAAGATAGTCGTGTCATGTTGCCCACCCACACGATGACACTGAAAAATTAATTAAGTGGTTCTCGGGAGTGGTACTAACAAAAATGACGTAATCGGGTGGTGTTTTTTTTTTTAATGTTTTTTTTGTGATTTTTCAGATGCGCGCGATGGCAAAATTTTTTTTTTTTTTTTTTTTTATACCAAACAAAACGAAAGCAGTAGCTTAGATTTTGTTGTGGAGTACAATATCTATGTCTTAATGCCCGGATCAGCGTGCAAAAGTTTCACATTACTGATAAAAATCATTCTTTAGATTAGAACCAAGTTTTTAGTTGTGACATTCTTCTGAACGACCCTTAGATTCATTTCGAGGGATCATGTGAATGGAGCAAAGAGCTCATGTGGTCATCGGCTCCAGAAAATGTTTGGTGAAAGTGCTGATGAGTGATCGGAACTTTATTTTTAGACTACGTCATAAAAAACGTTTCATGCGCTAAGAAAAAAACCATGCGTGCGCTCCTGAGAACCACTAAATTAATTTTTTAGTGGCCTTAAATTTTTTTTCATCTAAATGGCTGCACACTGCCCCTTTTGTCTATATACATTTATTTGCATAACTATTTTCGTGATTTCTGATAAAGATAATTATTGATACTGTCAGAATTTGAATGTAATTTACAGGAGTAAGTGTGCGTGTGCGTGCACCTTGTGCCTCTCTGCATATTGCATCTTGAATGAACTTGAGTAGCATTAAGTCTGGTGGATTTGACTTACGATCTGTAGCACTTTTCTCATTGTGGTGGGCCTTGTTGACATCGTTCACTTTGTTTTCTACAAGAAACTTAGCGTAAACGTAGCTATTCGCACTACGGTGCGCCTTGCGTATACACGCCATCTGCTGTCATTCACCTTGTATACCATAAGGAACTTCTTAGCGTGTATCGTCATTATGGTGCGCCTTGCACAATTACAGGCTATTTGCCCTCTATGAGGACCGTAGCAGCCTAACCCGTTTGTTCTCGTTATGGTGCGACTTGTATTTACGCGATATTTTTCTGTAGATATTCTTGCTTTCTGTACGGAAATTAAGGACCCGTAGTTGCTCTTGTTGTGGTGCACCTCGCAACTCTCAGCTATTTGATGTGTGTTCATATTGATTTCTATAAGGGACGTAGTAGCCTAACCTGTTCCCATTACGGTGCACCCTGCATTTACAAACTATTTGCCAATTTTTACCTTGTTTTCCATAAGGCACTTTGTAACGCCTTGCGTCTAGAAACTCTTTGCTGTGCACACTGTTTCTGTAAGGAACTCAGTGACCCGCAGTTGCTCTCGTTATGGTGCACCTTGCATCAGAAGCTACTTGCTGCCCGTTTACAATGCTTTTTGTAAGGACTGTATACCACACGCCATGGCTGTTTGCTGTGAGGTGCATATCACGTGACTGGGCTAGTCCAATCAGACGGCCAAACAGCCGTTGTTCTCGTTCGTCATTGGCTAACTCGTGGTGACGTCACGGCAAACGGCCGTTGCGCATGGTTTAGAAGCCTGACCCGTAGTTCGTCTATTTATGGCGCATTTGCATGGTGTTTTCGGTAGTTTCCTTGTTTTCTATAAGGAACTTAGTGACCCAAGTTTCTTTCATTATGGTGCACCTTGCAGCTGCCAGCTATCTGACGTCCGTTCACATTGCTTTCTATAAGGGACGCCGTAGCCTAACCTGTTGTCATTATAGACCACAGTGCATTTCCAAACCTATTTGCTGCATCGTTTACCTTATTTCCCGAAAAAATATTAGTCCTCAGTTTCAGGTTCAGAATTTTCTTTTTTCGATTAGCGTCGGCATGGTCAGCTTGAATTCGACTCGACTCGAGTTCGGTTTAGTGTCACTCTGAATTTGTCGAACTGGTAATATTTTATGTCAGGCAGAATCGAGGAAAGTGGCTTAGTTCGTGCTTTGCGAAAAACTCATAATCTAAAAAAAAAAGTGCACGGGGGGGGGGGGGGGAGGCGGAGCACTTTGAAATCAAACTATGTACTTTCGTTTGACGTAAAGTAAAAAAAATTGCTTTGAAATCTTACGAATTGTGCGGAACAACAACAAAAAAAAATGGATGCCAGACAAACGGAAGGCAAAGGAAATATAGTGTACCTGCTAGGGATTCAACGAAAACGAGATAGAGTCAGGTAAATTTTCAATATCGCCTTTTGTTAACGTTTCGTTTGCGAGGCTCCTTCTCCTTTTGTGTCGGCACGTTTCGGTCAGAGTTAGCGCCATGTATAACCAGTGCCGATGTTGAATCTGGTAATCACATTTTGTAACGAGTCTTGTTTTTGGGTTAGGGTTTGCATTTTGGAGATACCTAATAGTTAAAGATCCTAGGTGAAAAGGAAACACAACAGCACAAGAAGCAACAGCTAAGATTCACTAAAAATAACTAAGATTCAGAAAAAATAACGAAGATTTACTGAAAAAAAAAATCAGATTCACTAAAAAAACAAAGATTCACTAAAAATAACTAAGATAAGCTAAAAATAACTAAGATTCACCAAAACTAACTAAAATTTACTAAAACTAACTAAAATTTACTAAAAATAACTAAGATTTATACAAATAACTAAGATTTACTAAAAATAACTAAGATTCGGTAAGCCTTTATTATGAACTATAGTTCACTGAGATGACATCACCGGACTCAGACCAGCAAACACCGGATAACATCTCGGACGATTGTACCGTCTGGGCCATTTCTCCAAAGTTCAAGCTTTTGAGTTAGGATCGGGAATTTGTTGGTTCTTGTGTCATGATGACGTCATTCCAGTGAAATATAAGTCCCCTAATAAAGAACAACCGCATCTTGCTATTTTTATTGTATTGTACTCCAATAATTTATAACGCTTTTTGTATGTAAATTATTTCCCTTCTAGGTCAGTTGAGAATACATGCTGGGGAAACCAGCTATAACGGATCTAATCTCCATAATAAATACCTTCACTGCGGAAGGAACCTGGTTGTGTCTCCTACTTCACTGGCCAGCAGGTCTGGTGGGGTTTCTGACCCGGGTTCGGTGTCCAGTTTATAGATCAGTCAGAGAAGCTATTCAGGCAGCTAGGCTGATTTCTGCTGTACCTCAGTTGCCATTGCCAAACCGACTAGGCAGCGTCACCTTAAAATTCGACAAATTCCGATTTAATGCCTTAATGGAAATAAATTTGATAGTTTCTCAAGCCAAGTATAATGCCGGGAAAAAAAAAACCCGTACATGACGCTGATAAATAAAGACTTGAGTATTAAAATTAAAATACATTGTACAAAAATCAACACTATTACTTCGTCCGTATTTCGTGGCACATACCCTAACTTCGACCACTTCAAAAAAAAAAGTTAAAATGTAGTTATTCATTTTTTAGTTTTTTTGGCTAACAAAAACAGATTTTCGTTCGCTTCGCTCACTCAATCAGCACATTCCCCTCAGTTGCCCTTTCCTTGGTTAGCGTAAATGTACGCAATGAAACAGAAACTATTTTATGATTTCCTCACTGGTATTTAATGTTTTTCAGGGCTTTTTTCCCTGTTTTGTTGTCGTTTGGTATTGACTGTTTCGCTCCCAGTTATATTTCATTTTTGTTCTCAGCTAGGAAATAATTTTTCGTTGTTTAATAATGATGTTGCATGTTTGTCGTGTACCTAAATTGTTGTTCCTCGAAACAGTTTTACAATTTTTCGTCGGCTGGAAATGTGGTTGCATGTTTTTCGTGCATCTAAATTGTTGATCCTCGAAACTGTTTTACAATTTTTAGTCGGCTGGAAATGCGGTTGCATGTTTTTCGTGCACCTAAATTGTTGATCTTCAAAACTATTTTACAATTTTTCGTCGATTGGAAATGAGGTTCCATGTTGTTTGTGCACCTAAATTGTTGATACTGGAAACTGTTTTACAATAGTTCGTCGACTGGAAATTCGGTGTGCATGTTTTTCATGCACCTGAATTGTTTAGTAGCAGTGGCCTCGTGTACGTAAATTGTTCGATCGCAGTGGCCGTCTCAGTGGTTAGCTGGCCCAGTTCAGGATTTTATACACATTTGTATAGAGATATGTTTGCTAAAATAAAAAAAGAATTGGATTTTAACTTTGAAAAACTTGGTCGTTTTATGGTGTTGTGCCACGAGATATCAAGTTCTAATACGCTGATATTTGTACGTTGCATTGTAATGTTACGAAGGTTGTCCCAAAGACCTGAATATAAAGTGTTTCTTTACAAGAGGTATAGTGTGGTTTTTTTTTTTTCATGGTAACGCCCAAGATTAATTATGTCTTCTTGACAAACCGTAGCCAACAGCAGCGATGTTCCGTTTTTATTACTAGGTGAAAGAGCACCAATGCGTTTTAGGGATCGGCCGATATGACTTTTTACCGATACGATACGATACCGATGAAGGGTAAACCGATCCGTTCCGATATCGATAATAATAATAATAATAATAATAATAGTAATAATAAATCACGACTAAAAGTTTAAATTCCATGCAACTGCAACTTCAGTTTCTGGTTTTGCATGCAGTTCCAACTGTTGAGATTATCCAAAAAGTTCTGCGCAGCAATAACAGCATTTTTAATCTTATTCCTACATATGGCTTCAGTACATTCATCTTCTCAGTTAGCTTTTAAGTTGGTCGGTGTAAAACATAGAGCATTGGAACTGTCACGTGCTACATTTTCATTACAAACTGAGCAAATGGCTTTGCTTTTCTCACTTGGTTATTGCTTTTGCCGTGCTTGGCGTCAATTTTGCAGGGAAGACTCGCGTTTCTTGGCGTAGCGAATATCTGTATCGGAAGCCTTACAGTTGTCCGATACCGATATGACAAAAACACCGATAAATACAGATTATACCGATATCAATATCGGGCTATCCCTAATGCGTTTTACTTCTAAATCTTCGCAAAGAGTTGGTGGTTTTTGCTGTTGTCACGGATGACGCCATTACGTAAAGAGGGCGGTGGGGGTGGATTGGTGGGGGGTTGGGGGGGGGGACCGTGGAGGAGATAGGGGATAGAGGAGATCGTTCAGGTGCATTAGATCTAAATCCCTTGGCGGATCAATCGCGATTTTCCGGGCGGATCAATCGCGAATTTCCGAACTCGCTCTTAGCGAAGGAGCAGCCAGTCGTTCATGTGATTTGAAGTTAAAGGAAGCAGGCAAAGTTGTCAAAGATG
>JAHWFP010245041.1:0-13263 GCA_023313725.1 Lithobius niger | reverse complement strand
GGTGAATGCTTTATAATGAGTGTAATAAAAGTAACTGGATGCGGTCGCCATTTCATTGAGCGAAAAATTAGATCTCTTCACTAGTTGTGGGCATCTCTTCCACCTCCTACCCCCTCTTAGCAAATCCTCCCACGCGAACATCCCACCCGGGGGACTTTAATACCTACAGGAACACAGTTCTTTTTTTCAATGGTAGGTGCAGGGGAGTGAGTGAGCGTTTTAAGTATCACAGGACTTTGTAAATTGGGAGTGATTAACCACAATATTATAAATGGAAGACATGTAATGTTTCTTTCGTAGGAAAAATACACAATGCTATATGCGTGAGGAGAAGGTTATTTACCCGTAGACAAGTTTCTTTGAAATTTACCTTTTGCAGTTCGGTTTCCAAATTAAGAATGAGACCTCTTTGTAATGGAGGTCACTGACTGAAGGAAAAATCCCACAATAGCATAAAATTACCGAGCCCTACATTTTGGCCGAAATAACCTTATTTTTGGCCGTGGTCACCTAAACGCTAAAACGAGACACCACAGTGGTGAGACCATGATAAAGACAAGATCATTTTTTATCACGCTAAAACAAGCTAAATATATTATATATCGGAATACTTTTACCCAAGACAATCTTAGTCAGTTTCTATCCACCAAAAACCAAAACTGGTATAAGAGCAACCGCCAAGTTTTTGAAAAAGGGTCTTCCTTTCAAAGTAGTGTTATCATTCAACCAGGGAAAGTTGGAAAGTTTCAAAGGTGGTTGAGTAACAATCACTGCATGCACGATCATTATGGCAACTTTTCGCGCTTGTTATCAAAAACGGAGAAACGGGCAATTCAGCCACATTTTGTTGCCCTCCATTAAAAAAATTATTTACTTTTGTAAGAAACAAAACACCAGGGATTCCAAAGCGGGGGAGCAGGGGTGGGGCGTGGGATTCAAGTCACACAATGGGAGAATACGCGGGGGGGGGTAGGCAGGGACCGCGGGAGGGGACACGGTACACCAGGGGGGGGGGGGTGCATGCAGATGGGTATCTGACCACTGGGGAATAGGGGCTCGAAGTGGAAGGGTTCAGCGGATGTTTTCATTTCATGCTTCCCAGTAAAGTATTTTGCTGACGGATGCGGGAATCAACTAGACCGGCGTATGTTACTTTAGTATTATTTCTTACTGTTGTATGTGCTCCTGGCCAAGTCCATGTTATGTAATACCTAACGGTCGCATCGACATTGCAAATAAAGTTACAGTTAAAAGTTATTTTCAAGTAAAACCCCAGAGAAGGGTGTGTCAGCACCTCCAACTTAGATCCGACATCTTGTCAGTGTGACGTGGCCAACATTGACGTAGTTGAGTGTGAAATTACGTTAATCTGTAGAGCATTGTACAATTTAATCCATTTCCCCCCATATTTTGCAAATTCCCAATGACACTCATTGTTCAGTAAGTGTAGTATTAAAGAACTACCATTAATAATACCATTAATACGTAATTAAAGGGACACCCGGCCTGCCTTATAACATTCCGCGTGCCAAATTACAGCTACGTGCAGATCACCATCCGAGCAATTACAGTGCCAAGGTCGGCTGGGCTGGTAGCTGCGTTCCTCGCATAGCTGCTGTCTCGGTTGGCTTTGTGAATAGTACACGAGACAGAATCAAGTCAACGATTGTGTCGTCACAAACCGGAATGATTCTCGTATTTTAAAATTACAATTTATAATTTTCTAAGTTAGTGTCTTATAATTTTGCTTCGGCGATCTATTGGAATAATTAATTTTAATTTTTACCGCATTAGTCTATTAGATTTTAGATCTCATGGTAATTATTAGAAAATTAGTAGACGTACACACAGAGATGAAACGACACGATTATTGTACGCGCGCAATGCATCATTTAGTGACGGGTCATTAGTAAATAAAGTTCCATTATATTCAACAGAAAATCTCCTAGACGCCACATTTAAAAAAGGATTTTTAACAAGGGAAAGACTAACGGTAAGGAAATAGACCTTTGGGGCCGACCTGGATGTGGAGTATCGAGAAAAATGGCGCTGGGAGGTATACCCCTTTAATGCTACCAATACTATCCACCCTGTTGGCCGGGGAGACCCATCTCGTCTCCGCAACAATCGGTCGAGGGAAAAGACCCATCGCCTTTTTTATTTGGTAAAAAATTTTTCAAGTGTTGACAAACTTTTGGTAAGGCTGATAAGGCGCCACAAATTAATTAAATGGTTCTCGGGACTGGTACTAAAACAAATTGATGCCAGCAGGCGGTGTTTTTTTTTTTTTTACGTTTTATTCGTGATTTTTCAGATGCGAGCGATGGCTTTTTCTTTTTTTCTTTTTTTTTACCAAGCAAGATGAAATCAGTAGATTACAGTAGATTTTGTTGGCGAGTGCAATATCTATGTCTTAACGCCAGGATCACGTTCAAAAGTTGCACATTTGATAAAATGAGTCATTTTTTAGATCCAAGTTTTTCGTTGTGACGTGCCTCTGAACGATCCTTAGATTCGTTTCTAGGTGATCATGTGAATGGAGCAAAGAGTGATGTGGTCATCGGCTCCAGGTAATGTTTCAGGATACAGACAAAACCTGGAGAACCTGGACATCTCAGGGAAAATGAAAATAGAGCCAAAATCTCAGGGAAATTTCAGGAAAAACAAGATTTTTTTTTGAAAATCAGGGAAACGACATGGAAATTTGAAAAAAAAAATGCCCTTGTGACTCATCCGTAGGTCCAACTGAATTAACAGATCAGAAACAAATTCCTAGGCTAGTAGCAAATGTGTTAATTTGTGCTTTAATTTGTTCCAAGTGTTTTAGATAAACAACACTTCAATAAACCATACCTTACACTAGTACCAACATCTGTGATGAAAATGCGTTTAGTCCCGACTGGACTAGTCTTCAAATAGCTATTTCTGGGATGTTGGGTTATTTTGGCACAAATATTAATAAAAATATTAGCTAACTTACTGCCAGTTTCCCTAACTAAACATCTTGTAAACACCTGAAAATTGCCATTGGATGCACCTGAAAAACCTGGAAATGTCAGGGAAATTCAGAATAAAAAAATTGTCTGAACCCTGTGTTTGGTGAAAGTACTGATGCCTGATTGATACAGTACTTGTTTTTTTTTTTACACAGTGTCATAAAAATCGTTTCATGCGCTAAGAAAAAGCCCCTGCGTGCCTCCTGAGAACCACCTATTTCATTTTTAGTGACCTAATTTGTTTACTACATAAAACGAAATGGGCTGGGTAAAAATACGTGTCCCAATGACCAATTTTATTTCTTGACCCCCGTGACCCATTTTTGGCCACTGACCCAATTTGACTCATTTATTCAGTTTGTCCTAATTACTCAACACTTGAAGGATGCTTCACAGGAATGTAAATAACCATTAACGTGTTTTTGTTTTATTATTTTTTTTCAAGGGGCAACATTAAACACTTCCTCATTATCTTGTCGATTTTTTTTTTAATTGGGGATCGTTAAGAATTACGCACAGAACGTTCCTGTTTGTGATTATCACTTAATGTGGTCGCAACATGTTAAAACAACCTATTCTTTACGAATTTCGTATTGTACATGTTCTTTATTTCTTCCTTTGTTTGCAAAGGTTGCAAAAGTGACGAATGCCGTTGTGATAAGACCAATTGTCGCACACGTTCGAACAAAAATTAGAAACAAACCCTAACAAAACAATCTACAACAAACTGTAATAAAAAAATAAATAAACAAAGACCTAGACCTAATTACGCTTTCGAGCCATCAGACTGCCGTAGTGTGCGGCACTAAAATGAAATTGCGTTAACTTTTTTATTTTCATTTTAAACCGTACAGACTTTTACATTTAGACGAAGAAACCGCTTCCGGTAAAAACAAACGGCAACAATTCCGTGAATGGCAATGAGAGTCTCCCAAGTTCTTATACAGAATTCCTGCTAGCTAAGCGTGAATTCTTGCTTCTGCAATGCGATTGGCCGAGATGCTATCTCGAACCCTTGCGGTCGGTATCTGCTAATTACGAAGCAGGCAATGGCGTCGTTATGACGCACCTCCCTGCGTCAATTTCCCCTAGGAATAATCAAAGGTAGGCCAAATGAGTCTTTACTCTACCCCCAACCTGCCGAGATTTGAGTTTCCCGCCGTTCCGTTGCGCTCTTATCACGCGGAGGGTCTACTTTATGGCCTGAACGTACGACCCCTAGATAACGATGTGTAACACCGATCGTTGTAGTTCGTTATTAATTAATATAAAGCGCAAAAACACGTGAGAAGTCGAGTTATTAATTAGTTCTGCATTCCTGTAAATTTCATGGACTTTGGTGTATTAAAAAAAAAAAGTAGAAGGCTCATACATTGGTATTTGGGTGGGATGAAGTTGTGCGTAATGGCTTATAAGGGCGCGTTTACAGAAAAACTCGTGTTTGAATTCTCGCAGCTGGTAGCTAGAAATCATCTGAAATTCTAACACGGCGGCGGTTTTAGCTCTGCCGGCACGCAACGAATACAGTCAAAATGTGAGCTCAAAAGCGACTGGCAAAATTGTTTCGTCAAGAGGAATTCTTTATTTTGTTGTCACGGATTATGAGACTACAAGCGTATATTCAAACGATACCGGATTTAGGTAATCTGGTAGCGTTGTTATTGTTAGGGCGCGTTTAGGCAACGAGAACATTCTCGCTCGCCGAACGCTATTTGCTAGTCAACCGTTTTTTTTTTAATTTACGATTAGTTCCCAGTTTCTACTGAATGAATGCTGTAATGCATAAGAAATTTAAAATATTAAATAATAAGACGTATAAAGAACAAAGTGCAACAGTAATTTTTAACATTGCTACAAAAACAAACCCATCGAATGTTGGCGTTCCGAAATCACCCCGCCGTCTTGTGCTGCAGTAAAAATTGATTCTCGTTGTCATAAATTCACACTGTAAGTAGCTGTTCGATCTTTCTGACCTAGGAGGTCACCAACATACATACAAGCAGGGAAAGCAACATTGCTGCTTGGCCTCCACACTAGAAATAATACAAGTAGCTACTTGTATTGTATTATTTCTATTGTGGAGTCCAAGAAGCAATGTTGCTTTCCCTGCTTGTACGTATGTTTGTGACCTCTCCGTCACCACTGAGAAAGTTTGAACAGCTACTTATCTCGGCTGGAGCCTGTAGCCAGAATCCGCCCCGGTAGCGCAGTGGTTAGAGCACCCGGCTAGTAAACGGGAAGTCCTGGGTTCGAGTCCCAGTCGGGGCAGTTGTCTTTTCCTCCTTTTTTCAGACTAGTGTATTGTATATCCTCACAAAACCAATCTTTAATGCAGACTGCTTGCTTCGTTCGCAATTCGAAATCGTGAGCCCAAAAATTTGTTGAAGTCGAATGATGAGTGTTGCGTTTATTTTTAGTACGCTGTTGTACGTCGATGCGTTTATATTCTTCACCTTAAAAATTTAATGAAGTATCGAGAGACTCAATACTGATGCCCAGTGTCCACTTAAACAGACTTTTCTGGAAATAATTTGTGTCAGTACTTAATTGCCTATAATTCCATTTATGTAGTTTGTTATCTTTTAAAGCCTTATTTCCAATGAACTGACTACATTAGTTAGTTTTTCTTTGCAAACTTTAGGTTGCATTATTGGATTCACTTCAGGTTTCAATAAAACTAGTCAATAGAACTAATTGTAACATGATGACGTGAAATGAATGTTCATGTTGCTTTTTGAATGGTAATACCATTTCGTTGGTTTGAGCAAACCATACAATCATAAAATATTGTGCTTGTTCGTTGTATGACATTTTATGTCCCGACAGTATTTAAATAAATATAGATGCAAACCTATTTACGTTGCCTTTTGGACTTAAATGTCAGAAGGCAACGTAAATAGGTTTACATCCTTATTTATTTAACCAATCTCGAGTCCATTGGCTTTCCGTCCTGTTTAGACAGTATTTACAAACAGTAGCATGTGGGCGTGTGCTGAAGCTTCCCAATACCTTAAGAATGTTCGAAAATCAATAAGATATCGACAACAATTTTGAAAAACATAACAATTTTACATACATAAAACCGGAAATCCTGAAGTTCAGGGCGTTTTTTTTTTTTTGTAAAGAAGCGCTATTAAAGGCTAGTCAATCTATAGCCTATAGATACCACACTAACTGTAGATGTAATGTTCTCTTACACAGTATAAATTGCAATAGTTGGTTGCCCTTTATTTTTCTCAATCACTCATTTCAAGCTTACTGCTGAAAATAATATTTGTGGAAATTCATAATCGTAGTGTATCCTCCCGTTTCAAAATAGGAGTGTAAATCGTGATTAAGATTTGTTTTCCGAAATGGAGTTCTCTTGTTACTTTGCTGGTGAAAACAATATTTGTGGTAGTTCCTAATACGGATAATCTACTGCGTACTTCCTTGGAGATGTGCCTCAGGTGATATGAGTTGTGATCTGGAGTTCGTTGGTTCGAGCCCCAATCACGTCACCTTGGTGAAATATAAGTTCGTATCAAAGGCTCACCGATTCTTAACTATTTTTTGTGCATGATTTTTCGCTTTAGTGCTATTGGTGTTCCTTTATTCCTATATCTGCGCAGAATTGGACATAAACTGTTTTATAACGTGATGTTACAAAACATTTTGTTCGCTAACATCATGCAAATCGTTGCATTAAGAGCACATAGTTCTTAGCAAGATGGTGTCCCTGTTTTCGACTCAGCCAAAATGCGGGAAGTTCAGCGTTTTTAGCGAGAAAATGCGACCACAGAACATTACATTTTAATTTGTTAATAGGAACTACTCTAAAGCCAGTCTCATAAAAAAAAAACTAGCCATAAGTCCTGTAATTCACCCATGGACTTTGACGTAGATTGACTTGTGGGATTTATTACAATCTCGCGCGTGAAACCGTCAACGGGGCCCAAGCCGTCGAATGAATCACGAGAGGTAATTGGCTAAATGAACTGTCACGCAGCCAATCAGCATGCGCGTTAATGTAAAGAGCACTCTGGTGTCCACTAACCGTCTGAGCTCATGTTTATGCAACACCAACGTACCCTATGTGTAAGTACAAGTGAGCGTGTAGCTATAATCCTTTCTGCCCCCTTTATAACCCGTCAAATACCCTCCTCCCTCCCCCACCCTACTCCTGCATAAAACAAAATCCACTTCATACGCCGTCTCCGTATCGAATCTGAACACTACCATTACCATTTAATCAATAATGTGGGGAGAAACATAACGTTGTTCTGTCACTTCTCCACCATCCCCCTCCCCCTCCCTCTACAGCAGTCCGCCAAGTGAATCGCCTGAAACGACCTTCTCAATAAAAAAAAGTTCTTTTCTATAGTTGATGCGTTTTTTCTTGAGTCCTCGGACATTCTATGATCGACTACTTTTGCCATTTGTTGTGTATTTCTCATCGAGCGGCCTCTTCTTTTTTAGAGTTAGTTCAATTAAACCACGGCCGTTTTTTACGCACTGGTGAATGTGTTACCTCTTACATGATCCTATTCACTGCAGAATAGCTTATTCCTGTTACTACTCAGCAGAGCAATACTGGCCTAAGAACCAACGGGAGAGTCCAGATGCGGTTGTACTAAAGTACCGGCCGGACCTTGAGAGCAAAATAGAGGACAGAACTATAGGTTATACAATATGGCCGGTAAGACCACCGATTCGTTGCTGATTTACTTGTTGCCACATGGTTGCCGGTCGTTAGTGACAACCTAGAAAATAAATAAATAAATAAATGAAAAATAATAGAAAAGAAAATATACATTTGGCTTTTAAAACTTCGTCAGTGGCAGTGTGCCAACTAAAATATTGCAATTGTACGTCCCATGTTGTTGAAGGGGACTGTTGTAAAAACATATATGATAACTGTATGAGGTGTAGCGTGAGTACCTTAGGTCATGTGTGTAGTTTAAAGTCATATGTGTTGCATACGTAACAACATTATCATCAATTTTAAATGTAAATTTGACTTCTGTGGTGTTGGCCACTTATGGGTTCAAGAAATACCCCTACAGGATACTATATCAAAGTAAGAATTCTCAAGACATGTGTTAGAGTAACAGGCAGTCAGGAAAATGGTCCTGGCTTTTATATCAATAGTGATAACAACCATAATGATATGTGCACGAGGATTGCAAGAGCCACCTAGGTACCAAAAGGTATAACTAACATAACAGTGTCTAAGGCCACTTGAGATATGTACAATCCCACATATACCACAACACCAATGTTTCATCAGAGTGCAATGCTCGGTACATACGTTTGCAAAATAATTAGCAAAGTAAATATAATAATCAAACAGAGATGTATGTTGATTCATTTGTAAAAAAAAAAAAAACCATTTTCGTGTATTATCCTTCTCTTCAGCCTACTCTTATTTCTTTCCGAAAGTTACATATTTCACAAAAAGTTCACTTCTATAGATTTACACCAGATTTACAACCAGATTTACAGCTCACTTAAAACCTAAGCTGGTGTGAGAGTGATATCATCCACCAACTTAGGTTTGAAGTCAGCTGAAGACAAGTAGTATGTCTTCAGTTCTTTATTCCACCATATAAGGAATAAGTGTACGAGCAGCACGAGGAAAAAGGTTTACTTTTGTGCAGGGTGACGGATTAATGCCACTCGCCTCACCCGATTCTTTGTTTCGCATAGTTTTGTGTTGTTGCCATTCTCCCTGGCAGCCTGCACTCGTTTAAGTAGCTGAATGATGACTAAATTGATCGTTTGTTCGCTTTAGGCTTAGCGGATGCGGGCTATGATGCGCTAATCTCCCGGTAGACGATGCCGACCCGCCGTTGGTTGGTTTTCCGATGACGTTGATGTTGATGATAACGAATTGAAATGTTTCGTGGAAGCGTCAGTTAGTTCAGCGCGTGCACACTACCAAGGGATCCGGTATGATGCATTAGTAGAAATCCCGATCGATGGGGTAATCCCTGAAATGGTGTGTGTGTGTGGTGGGATGCGGCCGAAAGCCGGCTATACGAATCCTAACAAGTTGTGCGAAACAACACCTTTAAATAATATGAATCTGTTGAAAACTCCGAAATTAAACATAAAAAGGGGAGAAGTTTGCCAAATGTGGACAAAAGTGGCCCTGAAGTGGACGTTTTCTCTTGCTATCGCTGTATGGAAGAGTTCAAGCAAAATCATTAACTAGTGTCACGGAACGAACCCCAAAAAATTCAAATATTTTTCTATCCGGAAACGTGGATTTAGTAACAAAATAAATAAATGAATAAATACTATATGTAGCGGCTTGGAAAATATCGGTATTACAAGCATTTCATTGTGTTGTGCTGCCAGAGTGTCTTCCCTGCCAAACTCGTTAAATAAAAGTCTGCAGTAAGTTCTCAAAACTAGCTGGAGTCTGCTAATCAAGGAACAAATAAAAGTAACTATCATAACTATTAACTATCAACAGTTAAGGACTAGGTAACAAACTGGAAAAGTACAACAAATGGGCCCACTGCCGAGATGGTGGCAATTTGCAGCTAGACTGAAGCTATTTGCAAAGTACGAAACACTAAGCTGCACGAAATAATAAATTACCCATTACAGATTTATTGGCGATGCTGAAAGTTTCGGTTGCTGTAGAACTTACCTATGTCTGGTAACCTGCGAAATTATTTATGCATTGCGAAGTAAAGAATGTTGAATGCGCTCATTGTAAAAAGTGTGTGAAATGTTGTCCATCCACACCAATACAGTATTGTGAATGACATCCGTGTAGCAGGTCTGGCATGTCATTACATTGACGTTCGCCACACAGCAGCTAGGGTAGGATTATTCTTTTTTTTCCGCTGGGTGTGCTACATTTCTTACAACGCCACTCCCTCTCCTATCTGCCCCCCCCCCCCCAAATATATTCAAATTTGGAATTCATTTCCAAACCATAAAAAAAAATAAGAGTCAATAAATATCGCATTGTTTATAACATTGTTTATAAATATTATTATGAAAAAATAGTTTACTCATTCTCACTACATAACTGCTCAGTGCTTTAACCTATTGGTTTGGCTATTTCACCAATGCAAAAGTCTCGTCGGGACTATTAATGTGGTATATTGGAATGTCAAACTCCGTCAAATATTGCCAAAATGGCTGAAATTTGGGTTGGAAACAAAGTTCGTTCGTGGAGGAGTGCCTTTCGGATGCAGCTCTCGGTGCTATAGCACCACGCACCCTTGATGATCAGCTCTAATAGCAACAGCGTTTATAGGTACTGATTGTTTGTGCAGGTAACCATAGTTGGTTTTGGAGGCTTAGGCCACGATTTATGCCTGCGTTCTCATCAGAGGTGCATGGCCTAGCAGCAGCGTTTCTAGGTACTGATGGTTTGTGCAGGTAGCCATAGTTGGGTTTGGAGGCTTGGGCCGTGATTTATGTCTACATTCTCATCCAGAGGTGCATGGCCGTAGCTAGAATTTTTTCCCCCACAGCAGAACACCTTGCCTAGTGTCAGTGTATTGCAGAAAGCAATAACCACAGTACAGAGTAAGCAGCTGACCACCGCACGTAAGTTCTCTTCTTCGTACTATTCAACTGTTTACTTTGCCCACAGTAGGCACTGTGAATGCTGTAGTCTGGGTCCGGCCTCCCTGAGGTGAACTTGCTGAGGTGGACTAATCTGAGAAAGAAAGAAAAGACAACTGCTCCGACTGGGACTGAAACCAGTTACCTGGATGCGCTGTGTTCGAGTACCTGTCGGGCCAGCTGTCTTTTTCGTTCCTTCTCATATCAGTGTAGCTTGCATTCTCGCAAGGCTAGTCTTTAAATGCCGATTGTCTGCTTCATTATTTTAGTAGAATTAAAAACCTGCAGCGATCTTGTACTTCCGAAATTCACTGTGGTGAGGGAGCAATTCCAAGCCAAAAAAAAATTGGTTGCCGATATTTGTGCCGTGACAAATGGCTCGTCAGCTCCATTCCTATTATTGATGAAATGACCAAGAATGATGAGAAAGGGAGAAAGAGCGTTTGACAGCTTGGCCAAATTGTTCCGCGTCAGGGCCTCTCCATTCCATCACACTAATTTCTCCCACCCCCGCGTCCCGGGACTGCTCGGTCACTGCAGCACGTGAGGGGGCTGTAACTTTTCTCTCTCCATTATTCTCTCACTCCCTTCCTCCTCTTCCCCCCTTGACTGCCTGCCTATACCTACTGTGTACCCTTACTTATTTATACCACGCCCATGCGGTGACATTACTCTTCGCCTTTCGTTTCTGAGAAGAATACGTAAAAAAAAGTGGTACCCCCCCAAAAAAAAGGGATACCCCTGAAAAAGTCGTACCCTTGAAATCCCCCCCCCCCCCCAAAAAAAAAATGTTAGTATTACCCCTGACCCACTTGAAAAAGGCCTAGAAAACAAGTTCCACGGCTGAAAAATGCTTGAATGGGAATTTTAGAAGGCATGGAAAATCTTTAGATGGAACATTTTGGGAAGCTTTAAGTCCTGATTTTAGTTATGTCGGTCGCGGGATTCGAACTGGTGTTCAATTGGCATGAAGATGAAGACGCTTTCCACTGGGCTGTGGCTAGTCGGGGTCTCCAAGTCCCCTTATAGAACTCACGGAGTGGCCAAGGGAGAACTCCCTTCTCCCCCCCACCCAATCCTCCATCTTGTAGGTGCGCACCTTCGTGTACACTCCATGTCAAAGGGTTGACAGGTCTCTCAAAACCCTAAAATATCAGTTTAAACTTTTTTATGAACTAGTCTTTAAAAGTGTGTTATGAGAAACTCTTCATCGTCATCGGAACTTCAGGGCTGAGGGAATACCGTGCATCGGAACTGTGCATCGGAACTGTGCGGTTTCAGTGAAGCGAAGCAGGGTAAAATACTGCCAGCTACGCACGAACGAGGAAGTCCAAATTCCGAACGAGGGAGGTTCCGTGGTACCGTACGAGCACACGAGTTATTAGTTCACAAGCAAATTTCGTGTGTTCGAGCGCACGCTACATATTGAACCCTGCATCGAGCGCGCAGGACATGATTTATGCCTCCAGTGCGCGACATCGTTTTTATCCATTTCGTGAAGTCTTTGTCTATACTTCGTGTCTGTCAGTGTTAAGTCCTGTTAATCTTAAACCTGTTGATTGCTTTCAGTGTAGAATTACGTTTACGAATGTATTACATGATGCTTTACTTACAGAGCGCAAAGTTTGTAGTTTAACTTACGAAGTATTTTTTTTTTAAGTACGCATTTGTTAAAGTTATTTTGATGAAAAATAAAAACATTACTGATAAGCTGTTAAACAAGGTACTTTTTCTTTTATTTACCCTAAACACATAAGTGCGAAATACCGACTGATGGGGCTCGCAATCGCTACTGCATACATCGATATTTCTGTAATCCTAAAGTGTATGACGCAAGCAATCGTGAAACTTCGGCTGTGGGCTTATTCTGCCTCGTAACACGTGCGCTAGTAACACGACACCATTAGGGAATGGAGGAAAGGATTTACTGCTGAAGGATAAAAAACGGCATGCTTAATCCTTTAATGCCCATGCCAAACTGGATATATTTTTTTAAATCCCATATGATAGTTGGGTCGGTCTCGGGATTAGATCCGGCATTCACTTGGTTTGCAGACGAGGACGCTGACCACTGGGCTGTTTCTGCTCGCTTTACTCGGGGTCCCCGGGGACCCCTCACAATGCTCGCGTTGCGCGTTAGTTTTTGGCCGTTCAGTGGCCGTCCTTTTAAAGGGGCGCCCCAGGCTATAAAGGGTTAAAGGCAGATAGAAAATGAAGTTATCCTTCCTAATATGGGAGACGGCTTCAGAGTTCAACTCTACTACCAATCGTACTTAAGCGGGTAGCGTTCTACACCTGAGACTGTTGTCTAACGCAGGGTTTTTTTTTTTTCTTAGCCTTACAGAATGAAATACGGAATTTAATGGTTAAAGAGTGACTGAAAATTGATTCTTACAATTAGGCTTTTAAAATGAGGAAAAGTAGTGGAAATTAAAATGTATCTGATTCTGGGTTTGGAAATGGGACATTATACCTTAAAAATCTTCCAGTTCTGGAAATAAAACGTGGGTTACCGAATCACGATTCTAACTTCCTGAAGTTGCTGTAGTTTAGGGATGTACCGAATATTCGGTAATTATTCGGTATTCGGCCTAATCGGCTAAAAATTCAAGTATCCGGTATTCGGCCGAGTACTGCTGTTGGCCGAATAGTGGTATTTGGTATTCGGCCGAATACTGATTTTGGCCGAATAGTG
>JAHWFP010245038.1:0-11540 GCA_023313725.1 Lithobius niger | reverse complement strand
AGGTACAGGCTGTACAGTAAGATACAAAGATGCAGGCTCCAAAGGTAAACGCTATACGGTAAGATAAAAAGATGCAGGCTCCAAAGGTGCAGGATGTATAGTAAGATGAAAACATACAGGCTTCAAAGGTACAGGCTTCACAGTAAAGATAAAAAGACGCCAGCTCGAAGGGGACAGGCTGTACAATGTACAGTAAGACAAAAAGACTGCAGGCTCATGAGGTACAGACGGTACAGCAACATAAAAACGGTGAGGCACAACGCATTAAAAGATAAACAAAGTTGCCTTCTGCTTGGAAACTGAAAGCATACATTGGATTCACAAGGAATGCCGAATGGCGAATATCGATTGTGTCTCAATGTTTTTATCTACCGTATATCACGCATTTTTTTTTTATTACATACAATTACAGGTTCTACGCTTTATTATATTAAGCGCTAAGATTTGATATCAGGGAACAGAAAAAATCACCACAACAATCGTCCCTGCACTGTATTGTTTGTTGTTATTCTTTTTTTTTTCCAAACTGACAAGTCAGCTCTCGCATTTGTTAGCCTCAGGGTGAAGGGCCCGTGGGCCTCTGAGAACCCCCCCCCCCCCCCAAGAGCGCACGCCGTCTTACGCAGGATCAGCAACGCCAGTGCACAACTTTATCCAATTTCGCCGCCTATTTGTAGCATCATTACTCAGTGCTCCAAGAAGCGCGGGAAAGGAGGAAATAGATGGTCCGTGGAGAGAGAAAAAAAGACCCCGTAGCCTATAGCACAACTCAGCGGACCGAGGAGGAGAAGGCGAGGGGGGTAAAACTATTTAGCAATGCTCAAAACCAGAAACAGGTATTTAGACCAAGGGGGTTACCAGGCCGTAATACTGGCAGCGTTAGAAAGGCAGGCAAACTAAAAGGCTCCATGGGGGGGGGGGGGGGGATGTTTCGGTGTATCATTAGCAATTTCAAAATTAATGTGCACTGGAAGAAAACTGGGGGCACCATTTTAAAGAAAATACCATGCAAACCCCCTCAATACAGGAGGCACGATACGTCTAGACTGACAAATTACAACAAAACCTTGGTTACCGAAGTCTCCATTATGCCAACCCTCATTATCCGAACATCCCGGTTTACCTGAATGTGCAGTCTCAAAAAAGTTTCACAAGTTTGGCAGTTTTCGGAAAAGAATGATATCCTGCCGGTTCCGAGCGCATCTTTTTAAACATGCAGCATACATGCGGATTAAATGGGAAATGCGCTAGGAATGGGCTGGACACATCCGAAGGGAAGTTCATATCAGAGTTAAATGAATCTGGATTCATACGTGGGTTGAGCACACTTCTCTTCACTTCACTTCACTGCGCGCTTGGAATGCAAATGTGGGTCAAATTCCGAACTAGCAACATTTCACCACCAGATAAAACGGTTGTTTTTACCGTTGTTTACTCAAATGCACCCCGCATAAACAAAGGTAGTATATACTAATTTCAAGTGGTGTGTATATTCCTGATAGCACCTATTATATTTAAAAATTATATTAACATTTAACGGGCCGGTGGCACCACAGGGAGAGTGTTAGTCAAAGCACGAATTCGTTAATTTTGCGACAATGGCGCTCTCTGTTGAGCGGTTAAGTAACTTGGAACTAACACCCCATCGCCATGCTTACCCTCTTGCACTTGGAACAGGGTCGAGCAAACTGATACGGATTCGACTCGTATTTCCCTCAATTCGGAATTCGATTCCGAATTAAAATCCTGCACTCCGAACGTCGTATCTGTTTCTTGAAGAATTCTGATCCAAAAGTTTTGGTGCAACCTTCTTGCAAGTTAGAAAACAAACAGTTTCCCCTCTGCAAAATTCCACTCGAATAAAAGTGAAATTTCCACGGTTTGCATGCATATTTGCTTTTGCGAACAATTCTATTGTCAGAACATGCCTTGGTTCTCAATCATAGCAGTGCATGAAAATTGAACAGTATAATAATCATTGTATTATGAGAATACACTCGTATGTGTTCAACAGTATTTGAAGAGTTAGGTCCGGGATTGTGGAGAGGGTAGTGGAGTCTCAAAAACAAATTTAATTGACTCCAAATCATAGCCAAACCTAATCCCAAGCCTTCCCCTTGGTCAAAAAATATAGTTTTTTACCCCCCTGGATTGTAACTCGCCTTACACTTTCCACGAATTCAGTATTTACTGAAGTGCAATGTTAAACAGTCCGTCAATTTTTTCGAAGGTGAATCAGGAAGTAAGGAATGGTAAGCTATACTGCAAATATACGCGTTTTTTTTTTTAATTCGGCATCCGTGACAGGATTAACTGAGGTCAAAGGGTGCTAACTAGCGATGACTGCAGAACGCAGGCGGTAAGCAAACTGCAACCCCACCACCAGAAGACAGGCTGGACACTTTGTGTGGTGCTGCGAACAAAAAATAACAACAATAATTGAAAAAGGAAGAGAAAAAAAAACGGGTAGTCGTAATGGTGTCTTCAGATTCGTGAACATGTGCCACAACAAATAAACAAAAAGAAAGCGGGTTTCCAAGACAAGCTGTTTGTTCGCGTTTTGTGGGGCGCATTAATGAAGCGAATGATGTAGTGGCACAAACAACGCCGTAGGAACACGTATTACGGCTTGTCTTATGAGCCTAGAAATTAAAAATTTCACTGAAGTCGGAAATTTATGAGGAATTCCTAGATTTTACAGATTTGCTCATAATAAACAATCAACTTGAAAAGAAAAGACATTAAAAAAAGGTAAAAAAAAATTTTGCGGATCTACACGCTTCAAAATTGTCCATTTTTTCCCCTGCATAATTTCAGGAACGGGCAGTGTGAATCATTGCAAAGGAACAAGCCATCCAGTGCTGGTGTTTGTCCGTTTGTCCGTCTGCACGATAACTTTTGAACACACTCTCCGATTCATATGAAATTTTGCATAACCACTCTTCGCAGGGCTGTTTTGATTTTCCCCAGCCCAAGACTCCCACTGGGCTTTTCACAAAAAATCCACGTGAAAAAAACCCTATTTAAACCCAGTAAGTGTTTTTTTTCTCAATTTTGGGGGTTAATAATTGAAAAAAGTGTTTTGGAGATAACTTTTTTCAACACTGGTCCAACTGATCCAGACGTTTAGTTTAGAGGATGATGCTTCTTAGTTTAAGACTTAGAGGGGTGGAATGAATGAAGGGATGTTTAATAATCACAATTCCTAGCAAACTGCTACGTCACTAAACCTAATCCCAAAAGGAAGAAACCTGACAAAAGTTAACACAAAGTGCAGATTCATTTAAATTTTCAGACCGATTTGGGCGTCTTGGTCATAAATACAGGGAAAAAGAAGACATTAAAAAACACGGAGGGACCAGCCCTTACCACTTTATCTGGTGGTGGCCGTATTGGAAAGTGACGTCATTAAATTGTGACATCCTTTAATGACGTCAAGCAGCTTCTTTCAAAACACCACACATCCGTCCGTGCTGCGCAGTTGGGTACTGCCAAAACAGAGCACACTCGATACAGCACTCGAGCACTCCAAACGCAAAACTAGAGTTAAAGAGTTCAACGAACTAATTTAATCCTTGCTTGTACGTATTTATTACGTAGCAGATGTTCCTATGGAAACTTACTTTTTTCACCTTTCGTTCAAAACATGTCGGTGCAACGGAAATGACATCATCTTGAACGCGACTGAGGGATTGTGGGAGCTAACTCATCGCAGCAGCTCGCAAAGGAGGTTGATTTTTACGGAATTGTGAGCATGCGCGAAGCACATTTTATCGGCCGATTCTGGAAGGATCGTCGACTGACTGTAGATGGAGCCATCAGTCGTGGTGAAAGGTGACGTCGTTTCCCTCATCAGACACTTTTGGAACGTTCTGTTGAGGTTTCTGTGCATCGACAGTACCGAACTGTCTTCAGAAGCGTGAGTATGGTTCGCACACAGGTTGGTCGTTTTGGAAGAAGCTCATGGAAAGTTTTTTGCTCAGTCGGGAAGCAACTTTTGTCATGGTCTCATCCCGGATTTATTTATCCCAAATAAAAAGTGCGAGTGGAATATAGGTAGTTTTCTGGCTACACAGAAGCGTCCAAAAAAGACGTCCTGTAGTTGGATCCTACCATCGTTAAAAACTGATGATGAAAATATCTCAAGATGGCACATTGCTTTAATTTCCCCCCCAAAAATAAAAAAGACAATCAAAAATGTGTTAACATGTCGAAAGAAGACATGCGGAACAGACGCACTAAATAAGGCCCCTAACGCCAATGGCAATTCGAGATTGTTCGTCAAATAGCTGGCAACGTCGTCTCGAAAAATCGAGGGCCCGTATAACGAGGGCTAAGTGCCAATCTCGGACCGAGATTGGGGCGTGGGAGCCTGGGCCTACCCAAAAAAAGAAAAAAAGCGGCAAAATTGTCCTTGGAAAACTAGCTGATCACGTGACTACAGCTCTGCTTCCGGCGCATTACCGACCGCGATTTGCTGGCTCAGCTGGGCTTGCGTCAGATTGTCTCTGGCTGTCTGTCTGTCTGAATGTCTCTCTGACACTGGAAGGCAGAGCTCGCGCTCTCTGCCTATTGCTCTCTCTTTCCATCCCAACTCCCAGTCCGGTTGCGCCAATTACCTGACGCAAATTGGGCTCGGGACAAAATTTTTATCTCCTCATCAGAACACTTGTTTTGCAAATTTGACGTCCCCGGAGCGCCGTCTCGTGACGTTACGCCGGTTGTCACGGTGATGGCGGCGCTCGCGACGACATCATGGACTATAGCGTGGTTAAAGGCGGAAGAAGTCATCGTTGTGATGCGGTCCGACCAATTCGACTTGTCTGTATGTGTCTGCAGGCGTCCATCTTCTTCGTCAAGTAATGGACTACTTCTCGTCTCATCCCAACCCTCAATTTTATACATCCGCCCGATTCCAACCAATCACGAAGCGCGGCAAGCACGGCATACGCCCGAAACCGGAAGGAAGTCGGCTTCCAAATCGCGTCATTTGCGAATCGATCCCGTCCATTTCCGTTTTTACGGCGCACCTAAGCGTGGATTTTTCCGTGATCATCTTTTTTTTTATAATTTATTATTTATTAAATAATTTCCTCACATTAATTTTTTTCCCGTTGTTCGCAACATAGCAAGTGCAATTTAAATTCACTAATCAGGTTCTGCCTTTTAATTTGAAAAAACTGCCTTAGTTTCTATGTTAACTCATGCAGCATTGGGAAATAAAAAAAAAACAGGCTTAACTAACCAAACTGTGTCCCTTATTGATTGAATTCCGTTTATTTTGACCGGAGTCATCTTGGATAATCAGCGTGTACAGACATTATCATTAGCCAGGAAGAATTTAAATAGCATTGGGGGAAAGGGGGGGGGGGGGCGATTTGCACATAACGTTCCTACATATGTAATAATTACAACTAACGGTTAAATGTAACCATAGTAGTTGACCATAGAGCGGGCAGGTTTGTTGCGAACCTCGGTACTTTGTTGAAGTCTTCTGTTCTGGGGCCAATGGACTTGAGTGTTGTTTATCATTTCCTTTCAGCTATAAGAACCAGGTCGTGTATTGTCACTACAACCTCTACTATTCTTTTCATCAATGTTATTATGTTGTTATTGTCAAGGTAACAACTGACTCTTCTGTTTATCCTAGTCCCTTTGTCATTGAGGCCAAACAACAATTTCCCACAATGATTTGCATACCAGCTATAAAAGAGAAACACCAGCCTAATAGAGTTAGTTATTCTTCAGGCCAGCCACAGGGATGGGTTGCCCCCCCCCCCCCTCCTTTTCAGGTCCCCAATCATAGGGGTTTTTCTATTTTCCTTTCTTATTTAAACCTTTAGTAGGCCCTACTTTCTTTGTTTCATCCTTTGAACCTAGTTTAACCTTCGTTCCTAAATTAACCCTAAAACCCACCTTAACCCTGAAGTTCTTCAATTTTCCCTGGTCGTGTTTCAGTGTAATTCCATCTCTCCTACGCTAGTTCCACAATAAGATTTTCGTGGTTACAGTAGTTCTGGGTTCGAGCTTCACTCGGTCAAAGACGCCTGTTACTGTTTCCACAAGGTCAACCGTGAATGCGGACTGCTTGCGTCGGTAAAAATATTGTTACTTTCGGTTTCCAACAATAGTCCGACGAAATTATCTTGCAATTGAGACAACCAATTTTTTTTTTCAGTTCTTCGCACAGAACGGCCAAACTTGCCTATTAAGTCTCGCTTTGGGCTGCGTGACTGTAAGGACGCGTTTACGCAACGACTCGCCCTTGCACTCTCGCAACTAGAAATTATCTGAAATTCCAACATGGCGGCGGTTTTAGCTCTGCCACCTCGCAACGGAACGAGTCAATAACTGAGTTTAGAAGCGATTGGTAAAATTGCTTCGTAAGGAGGAATTCTGTCTTATTGTGACGAATTATAAGACTGCAAGCATTTGCTCAAACGATGTCGGATTTAGCTAAGCCAGGAAGCGTGGCAACGACACCTTTGCCATCGCGATTAAATTTCAGCTGCGTGAATGCAAAGGCGAGTCGTTGCGTTAACGCGCCCTAAGTCAGGGTTCCCATCAAAATACTGAAATAATTTCCCTGAGTTTCCAGAGTATTGTGTGCGCGGCGTATCTTGAGTCCTGGAAGTATTTTACGAGCGAGTACGTCTTCCTGGAGGGAGCGGCTTTAACCGAAGGTCGCCATTGTTTTTGTAACCATTTTGGATATCAGCAAGGCACTCTGCTACCAAAAACGTACAATCGATTATCGTTCTGCAGCGAACTCAACATAGGCCGCGCACACTTTAGTCGAGTGTAATATCCAGGCGATTTATCGTACTTGCAGGAAGGAATCACCAGTTCTGCTTGTTTATTGGGCTTACACAGTGCAACAGAGCAGCCTGACATAATGAACTTTCAGGTGCTAACACAGAACATAAGGATAGGCCGGACATCGTTAAGATTGAAGCAGTCCACAAGAGATATACGAAAAAGATTTCCTGGACCAGGTACGAAACCTTACTGCGACGACTGACTGACAGTACTCAAACTCGACACCCTCGAATGTAGACGTTTGAAGGCTGATGTCATCCTTACTTTCAAAATTATCCACTGCTTGCTCCCGGTCGATTACCGCTCTTTGATTTTAGTATTGAGACTCGAACACAGAGAAATCACCTTAGACTCGTAAATCCCAGATATAACCTGAGTTGCAGGAGAGCATTTTTTTTTTTTTTATCTGAGAGTAGTTATTCCAGTTTGGAACTCGCTCCCAAATCACATTATTTCGGCACCGTCATTACAAAAAAAAACAAAAAAACTTAATATGTGCGATTTAAGGGCACACTTCTTGCGCCCTGAGAACTGCCCTTGAGGCCAGCCGCCCCCCCCCCCCCCCCCGCCGGGGGGGGGGAGGGCGTCCTTTTTAAAAAAAAATCCCTATTCTTCCCACAAGAAGTTTTGAAACTCTCTTTAAATTGTAATGTGCATTTGCTACTGACGTCCACTTTGCTCTTTTAAGTGGATCAAACAAAGTCTTTTATTATTATTATTTTTTTTTTAATTCATTGTATTTAATGCACTCAGGCTCAGGTCTATCGTAAGTGTGGATGCGTTTTTACTTTTCTTTTTACAAGTTTTACAGATCTC
Source organism: Lithobius niger (assembly GCA_023313725.1). NCBI lineage: Eukaryota > Metazoa > Arthropoda > Chilopoda > Lithobiomorpha > Lithobiidae > Lithobius > Lithobius niger. Next base: position 3,905 of record JAHWFP010245038.1, on the reverse strand, counting down.
TTAAGATTAGACTCCACGTTCAGCTGCGCCCCCCCCCCCCCCCCCCATCCCCTCGCGCCAGTAGTTTTTCAGATTTTTGAGTAAAAAAATCAGATAATTCCCCAAGTTTCAAACGTAGTGCTGTGTGCTGTGTTTTCCAGTTTTTTACGGTGTGAAAAATCAGAAAATTCCCTTGAGTTTCAAGTCTAGTTTCAATTCCCTCCAATTTTCCAAGCTTTCCAGGTTTCTTCAGGTTGTTTGGGAGCCTGTAAATGCATAAATAAAGCCTAAACCGGAAGTCTCCCTGACTACATCGTACAATCCATTGTAACGGATTTTGTCGCGGCCTTCTTGATTGGATTATTGATTTCACCCCCCTCCTCCCGTTTTTTTTCCCATGAGTATTGATGACTTCACTGAGTGTTTCCCCCTAAAGTGACCTTTGTTTTTCGAGTTTGTTCCTTTACACCAATTAGGAACATTTAGTCCATCAATTATTCAGGGGAAATTGCTTTTATCTTTAAACTAAGAACATTGATCGTGGTGCTGGAGGAACAGAGGAGTGATATGTGGATAAGACCAAAGTTATTGGGTTTGTTCCTTGATTTGTGAACAAGGACAAGTTACCTCGAGTGAAGGATGCTCGGACCAGACAGAACCAGACTAGCATCTTACATTCCTCCCACTGCCCTTTTTCTTGATCCTCCACATCAAGTACATCCCCAAATGTCTATTTCCTTACCGTTAGTCAATCCCTTACTAAAAATCCGTTTTAAAATGTGGCGTCGACGAGATTTCTTGTTGAATATTGGGAACTAATTTAATAGCATCCTGCGATGATATGATCCGTTGCGTGCTTACAATAACCGTGACATTTTATCATTTTTGATCCTTTGCTAATAATTACCATGAGATCAAAAATCTAAAAGACTAATGCGGTAAAAAAATAAAATTATTTATGCTAATAGGTCGCGGAAGAAAAATTATAAGATAAGAGGCTAAAAAATTATACAGTGTGATGTTAAAATACGAAAATCGTGCCGGTTTACGTCAACACAATTTTTGCGTTCAAGCTGTTTCGTCTACTACGCCAAGGCCAACTATGATAGCAGCTACGTTCTTCTCTGCGAGGAACGCAGCTATCCCAGTTAACCTCCTATTACTACGCCGAGTCTCGCGAAACATTGCCATGGTAACATGCGCGGTGGCGATCTGTGCGTGGCTGTTATATAATGAAGGCGGAATGTACCTTTAAGCATTAAAAGTAATATCTGTTTGTGCCGGGGGTCGTACACTACAGACGAAACCATTTTCAAGGTTTTTTTCAGGGCTTGGGTTTTTGCCGGCAAAAACTGCTTTTTTCCAGGACAGTGGCAAAAACATGGTTTTTACCAGTTTTATTCGGTTATTACCGGCTAAAAGTGGCAAAAACCATCAAACTGCTTCATAAGCTTATTTTCGCAGTAAAAGATATTCTTCTCACAATTTCTACGCAAATTTTCGACAATCAGTTGCATATCTTTTTGGGAAGAATATCTTTTACTGTGAAACTAAGCGTATGAAAGGTGAATAAGAAGTGAATTGCCTATTACGTGATTCAACAATTAAAAATTAGTTTTGAACGATACCAATTGTTGACTATATTTTGACTATATTTACTATAAATTGACTATAAATTGTTTGTTTTTGCTTTACTCTTATTTTCTTTGAGATTGATTTATATATTTCACTCCTCTTTGTATTCTGCTTTTATCTCCCTTTTCATAAATTTGCTGCGTATACATATTTATCAATGAATTTTAAAAATTTTGTTTCGATGTGTTTTGTTGTTTGTTTTTGTGGCGCCTAACATTTGATTCTGTGTGCAAAAGTGCTGCTCTCAAACCACACGCGAGTATTAGCTCTTGTGGAATGAGTGTTTGCTTTTGTGCTTTTTTTTGTAACCTGTGGTGGATGAATAAACTTAATACTAAATGTGAAATTTTCAAGGGGAGCTTTCATAATTTTGCCGATATTTGACTATTGTAGGGCACACGTTTTTTTTTTTTTTTTTTTTTTAATTTGACTTCAAGTCGATTGTTGCCGTATTTTTGGCCAAAGTGGCAAAAACATGGCGAAAACCAGTTTTTGCCGGGACGGAAAAAAACCATTGTAAAAACCGGTTTTAACCACTTGGTGGAAAAAACTTGCCAACCCTGCTAATTTACAACCACTTTCAAAATTATCAAAATCATTTTTCAATTCCAGTATTTCATCAGCTGTCGTTGTAAGCACCGCTGCGTTCTGAGTTTGCAGTGTATAGGAAGCTGAAGCGTTGTAAACAATGATTAACATTATGTCACCCCCCCCCCCCCCTACCAATGGACAAGGTGGACTACAGCAAGTGGAACAGCAATTGATCAGCTTTTTGTTCTGGCAACAATGGCTTGCACTGCACCGCACCTTTCCATCAGTTTTCTGTCTCCAGTCCTATTCGAGTGAAGCACTGTTATCAAACTAAATGACTTCAGCTGACAAACTACTCCTGTATATTTATTTAGTTTTATACCTAAATCAATATTACCGTTGCGGCGTGGGTCCATAGACCACACTATGAGGACCGCTGTCCTATTGTAAAAAATAGGACAACAAAATATACAATCAAAAGATAAAAACTTTTGAGTTCGCAACACGGCCAATACGTGGTTTCCTTGGCAGTGTCAGGCCGTTCGACCAATTGACGTTTTGTTTTCATACCATGTTACAATATGAAGGCCTTCTTTTGCATCTCGATAATTAACGTAGCAAGGAAACACACCACAAACGGCGCAATACTTCAGTTCGAAACAGAAGAATATGGGAGGAATTTACGATTTAAAGGAACTGTACGGGAATCCTATAAAAAAAAATAGGAAATATAGAACTGGGAGCCCTGTACGTGTTACACATGAACCACAAGCCTGACAAGCCATTTTCACCAAAAATAGGCCTACACAGAAAAAAAAATTAAGTAAGAAAGGTAAAACTTCAGACGACCAGTCCTTTTTTCTCATTTCTCTTAATCAAAGAAAGGAACAGTTCACGTCAAGTGTTATTTTGAATTCAAGCGGTCTTCGCAGTGAGAGCGGCGAGCTGTGCGTGCCCTGTCCCTGCAGGGCCCGACCGCCTAATTGCTTAAAAGGTCTTAATTTAGACCTTAGTCTCTTTCCTCTCTTTTGTAATTCACTTGAGGAAGTAAACACGTTTGCCAATTGTCAGTCAATCCTCACTCCGCCCCTTAAGACATACCAGGAATGTGTAATCGAATGACTCAACTGCGAAAAGGGCGTAGGAGAAATGAAAAAAAAAATAAATAAAACACCCAAACTTTCACCAGAAACAACTATAGTAGATGAGAATCGACAACTTTTCGTAAGGTCAAAATCAGGGACCTTCTACCACACTGGGTCTGTCCACTCAATGCAACGCGACAGGGTTGTAGCTGAGCTATTTCAGGTCGAAGCGTGCAAACGGGCAAGATTACCCAGGATGCCACAGTTGGTGACGTCATTGCTCCAAAACCAAACCAAATCCGGCGCTCCTTTCTCGAAGCTAACGAAGAGATCTGTTTCAACTAGCAGCAGTTTTTTAAAGGAATTATGAAATATTAGATCGCACAATCTTTACTGAACATTGGAATCTTACATTATAAACGAAAAAAAAAGGGATTAAAGGGTTTAACGAACGTTAACCACTCCTGGTCATCAGCCCGATGCCCTAAGGCCCTAAACGAAACAACCCACGAAAAGAAGACAACCCCCGAAGAAGGGGAACCCAAACAATGAAAACTAGCCAGTGTGCGTCAAGAAGTTGAAATGGGTAGGTTGTTGCCTTGTAAAGAAGTTGACATTAGCAGATTGTTGCCTTGTAAAGAAGTTGACATTAGCAGATTGCTGCCTTGTAAAGAA
>JAHWFP010245030.1:0-23057 GCA_023313725.1 Lithobius niger | reverse complement strand
GGCGCATCGACAGCAAAGTCATTAGCGTGAACCTCAGTCACAGTCAGGGATGGCTGAGGCAGGCTTGTTATAGACAACTAGTTTCATGAAGTTAAATTTTCCATGTGTTTTTTTTTTTGGTATGCTCCTTCATACACTGTTGTTACCCTATACCGCATTTGAATACTTTAGTGTTCGTAAATTGAATTTCATTCTTTGACATTACTATTCCTGATGAATTTTTTTACCATTTTCTAGGTTTTTTTTTATAACTGTAGTACTTGTTTGTGCTAACAACAAATTAACATTAACAACATTAACATTAATATTTTACTTAACAATCAAATATTCAATTATCTTAATTACGTATCTACATTAATATTTCACTTAATTATTGGTTGATTGATTGATTGATTGATAGTTTATTGAGCTTTCAAGACCTACAACCTATGCGCTCACTCCGTGCAAAATATTTGACAATGAATTTTGAACACTTCTTTATCACACAAGCATTGATGCAGCGCTTTTTCCTGGACGAAAACTCCATTGTTACGATTTAGTACTGTTGAGTGAGAAAGTAGCCTCATTCGTACTATCTATAGCTTAGAAACGTGCTCCAACAATGCAATGTAGTTCTATTTCAACAACGGAAAGATGTTTGCCCAAACATTGGCATCTGCCAGGAACGATTAATCCGTATACAGAATTCAGTACAAGATTCGAAGTGTTCAAAATTCAATGGCCGATACTGTACATTTTACTTCAATCATAACCCTTGACGTTTTTGTTTGTAATCCGTGTGCCTTTTTTATGACTATGTTCTCAACAATTGAATTGCGGGGGGGGGGGGGGGGATTGAGGCTTAATGGCGCGTCGACATCTTGTCTTGTCTAATTGAATTGATGTGATGTTTGTTGTCTAACACTTAGCGCGGGTGAATAATTGTTGGTAGTTATTTTTCTTTTAGCAAATGTGCGAACGCGCGCGTATGCAGTGATTGTTGCTGCCCACTTTGAAACAATTCATCTCAGTCCTGAAAACCTGTATCTGCGAAATACATAACCATTCTATCGTTTCTATTTGGTTTAAAACGTTGAGCTGAACACGGATTCTGTTTGTTTGAGTACTAAGCGGCCTGGGAAGCCATACACTCATGTCTAACTTAACCTATCCTGTCATTTTACCATTAACAATAAACTGTTTAGCAAAGACGTAACACGTGCACGAAGAATGGATTTGGCGGTTGAGTCAAGGATTTTTTACTGGTATAGAAACGTTTGGGGAGATTACAACACAGATTAATTGATGCAGGTGTTGTGTCCGTCCAGATGTACGGGGAATTGCTGGAATTGTGCTTGGTATTTGTAAATCGGATTTCGACTTGTATGATTTGACAGTAAAGAGAATTGCAGAAGAGAGAGAGTGAGAGTAGTGTCAGGAAAATGGTGAGCAACAATCACGTGCGGATAACAATGGTTTAGACAAAGCTGCTACCAATAGCAAGAAGGGGATAGTTAGTGATGAAGTGTACATGAGACATGCTGTTCTCCCCCGCATCAAAGTGTGCCTCCTATGCCTAGTCACTTTAAATTTATTTGTGCTACTTTGTAGGTTGGGGTTTGAATTTAAAAACTAGTAGGCTACAAAATTGTTACGGTGGTTTAGTCGTTAAACAACAAGTAGTCTCGAGTTGCTTCTAGGTTTAAACGTTAAGTTAGCTAGAATTGTAATTAAAATTATCAAGTTAATTTAATTTTGAGTGTAGGCTAGGACGGATGCAAGACGGATGCCTAAGACGGATGCAAAAGCCGTAATTATTGAAGGAAAGCCTTCTGCTAGTGGTCAGAACCTAGTTAATCCGGTTAATGCTGTAGTGAGTGCAGCAGCTAGCGCTAGTGGAAATATTAGTGCGAGTTTAAACGAAAATTTAAATTCAAGTTCAAATAGCGATTTAGACATGGCCGCTAAATCCGCAGCGGAATTTGATTCCTCAAATGATACTTGGGAACAATATACCAATAGAATTAGTTACTATTTTAGGGCTAAAAAGATTCCCGATTCTGAACAAATTGATTTTTTGATGGCCTCCGTAGGGCAAAATATGTTCCGACAGGATTGTAAATATTATTTCGCCTACGTTACCTGATTCATTCACATATGCTGATTTTATTAAAGCTATACTTGTAGAACCGTTGCCCTCAGTGGATTCTGAGAGAGTTAAATTTTACAGAAGAACACAGAAACCAGATGAAAGTATAAGCGAATATGTTTTTGGCCTTAAAGATTCTCACAAAATATTGTGATTTTGATAAAATAAAAAAAAGAAATCAACAATGAAATGATCAGGGACCGCCTGGTGTAGAGGGGGGGGGGTGCACTCTGAAAGAATCCAAAGAGAAATGCTTAAAACTACGTTAGAGATTTAAAGCAAACAACTTCTTTAGCATTGTCACTTGAATCGGCAGAATAAGACCAAGCCGAGATTCGTTCTTCAAATAAGTCAGTGAATTACATGGCTCAACAAACTAAAAAGGCCTAATTTAGACATAAATCTTCCAAGGATTTTAATATGCTTCTGTTGCGGAAAAAACGGACACGTAAAATCACGCTGCAAGTATAGAGATTACACCTGTGGCCGGACATTTAAAGGCAGTCTGTCGAAAGAATAGTAGCAGTTATAAACCATTTAAAGCTACTGAACACTCTAAAAATAGCAAGAGTTCAAGTTTAAAGGCTAAGCCTAAAAGCAAGCAAAAATACAGTTACCATAAAAAGTTCATACTGTAGTCCGTGAATCAGAAAGTGAATCCGAAACTGAAGCTAGTAATTCAGAAGTGGGGTCAGGTAGTGAGTATGAGTCGGAGGATGATTACTGCATAAATAACAACACTGTTGGCGTAAGTGAGGCTGCGACCCAAATTTCAACAATTCCCCCGGCAACAAATAAAATTATCATTGTTGTAAATTCCATGAAAATCCACAAATGGGTTTTACCAGTAGGCCTACGCTTAAATGGAATTGAGCTTTCATTGAACTCGATTCCGGGGCTGATGCTTCAATCATCCCTATTGAATGGCATAGGACGTATTTTTCAAGTTGTCCATTGAAATTAAGTCCTTATTCCATTCATTCCTACACCGAAGGAATAGAAAAGACGATATACAGTGTTAGCCTTTCAGTCAAAATTAAGGGACAAGTAGAAAACTTACAGGCTTTAGTTTCCACCAAATATAAACCAGCTTTACTGGGCAAAGATTGGGTCTTTAGGGTTGACTATAATCCCTTTTATGATTTACAAACAAAAGTCAAACGTGTCAAGAGTGTTAAGGCCAAAATTTCACCTGTTGACAGTAACGAAATAGTTAAGGGTTTCCCCAAACTTTTCAGTCCTGGAATGGGAAAGTTTAAAGGGTACAAGGCTAAAATCCAACTTGAAACAGGATGCTAAACCTGTGTATTGTCGAGTCAGACCTGTTCCTTTGGCGCTCAAGGAAAAGGTTAACCAGGAAATAGGCGCTGGTTAGACTAAACATTCTGGAACCTGTGGAAACCTCAGAATGGTCGATCGTGATCGTCCATAAAGCTAATGGTGACATTAGAATTATCGGGGATTACAAGACAACAGTAAATCCACAATTGGAGGTGGACCATTATCCGGTTCCCACGGCTGCAGAACTGTTCAGCGAATTAGCTGGGAGTGACACTTTCAGCTTAATCGATCTTAAGGATGCCTTCCTGCAAATAGAACTGGATCCTGAGTCACAAGCGGCGCTAACGATTAACACGCCATTGGGTCTGTTTCACTGGTTGCGTGTACCTCTAGGTCTTGCATCTAGTCCTGGTATTTTCCAGAGGGTCATGACAAAAATCACCAGCAAGATTCCAAAGTGTCATCCCTTTTACGACGACATCCTAGTAAGTGGGAAAGGGTCTAAGCATGACGATTCATTAGATCAACTCCTAACCGCTTTACAGGATGCAGGGGCAAGATTAAGTATTGATAAGTGTAAACTGTCGCGCCCAGAACTCAATATCTGGGCCACGTGATTAATGCAGAGGGTTTGCACACACTTTCTGAGGTTATCGAAGCTGTCACTAATGCTCCGAACCCTACGTGTATTCAAGAGCTACAAAGCTTCCTAGGGTTCGTGAATCATTACTCTAAATATTTACCCAACCTTGCGCACCTTTTGGTTCAAGTTACTCGGTTGTTAAGCCCTAAAATTAAATGGGTCTGGGGGTCGGAATGTGACAAAGCAGTTAACTCAGTTAAACAGCTTTTTCTTAAGTCAAACGTTTTGTCCATTATGATCCAAAATTAAAATAAACTAGTCTGTGACGGCTTGCTTCCCGTAAGCTAACTAAAGCCGAAGCTGGGTACAGCCATTTCGTTCGAGAAGCACTCAGCGTGGCGTGGGGAGTGAAACGCTTCCATGAATATGTCTATGGTCAGAAGGTCACACTGCAGTCTGACCGAAGGGCTTTAGCGTGGATTTATGGCCCTAAGAACGGAATACCGCAGATGGCAGCAGCTCGAGTTCAACGATGGGCAGTAATGCTCAATGCTTACTCTGATGATTTTGAACACATTCCCGGAAAACAAAATCTAACAGCCGATGCTCTGTCTAGGCTGCCACTCCCTAACACTGAGGAGTTTGAGGAAGCAGAAGCCCCATATAACGTTTTGGCCGTAGCAACAATATCAAATTTGCCTGTTTTAAACGAAACTTTGGTGCTTGAAAGCCGAAAGGACAAGCTTCTTTCGAAGGTTTACCGTTACGTAAATCATGGGTGGCCTGCTGGCTGCGATAATCCGGACATGACTCCGTTTTTGACACGTCGCGATGAAGTCTCCATCAAGTCTGATGGTTTGTTTTGGGGGCATAGAGTCGTCGTGCCTTCTGCCTTGCGTAAACAGATATTAAACGATCTACACAGCTCACACCTTGGCATCGTGAAACTTAAAGCTTAGCTAGATCTAAGGTGTGGTGGCCGTCTATTGACGCGGATATTGAAAAGAAAGTTAAATCATGCCATAATTGTCAAGAATTCAAGGCACTCAACCTGCAGGTCCCAAGCACACCTGGTAGTATCCAATTAAGCCTAATGCGCAGTCCCACGCTAATTTCCTTGGACCGTTGGATAACTGCATGTTTCTGATAATAGTAGACGCTCGTAGCAAAATACCGTTTGTGCATAAAATGAAAAGTACAACATCTGCTATAGTTATTGATATTTTCAATAACCATATTGCTGAATACGGTTTGTTTGATTCACTCGTTACCGATAACGGTAGTCAGTGGATGTCTCAAGAGTTCAAATCGTGGTAAAAATTGAACGGAATACGACACCTGACCGGGCCTAGTTTTTCCCCTCGGGTGAACGGTTTGGCCGAGGTCTATGTCCGGAATTTTAAACGCGTTTACGAGGCAGCAAGGCGGGATGGGTCTACTATCCAAGAAAGTATAAATGCTTACTTAATTTCATCTAGAATTACACTAAGTTTGGCCACCCAAGCCACAGCTGGTAAGCTTTACTTTAATCGGTAATTTAAATCTCGTCTGGATTTACACTATCCTGATCCAGTAGCGGTTGCAAAACGTAACCAACAGACACAAATTAAAAGCACACAGCACTGTAAACTGCTGAAATATAAGGTTGGCGAAGAAGTTTGGTATCGTGATTTTAGCGTGACTAATAACAAGCTATGAGCTAGCGGAATAATTAATGAGCTGCTTCCGCATCAATTATACATGGTACTTACTAATGAACAACAGCTCGTGTGAAAGCACAGAGACCACGTGCGTCCTAAAATGACAGAAGACTTCGTTGATAATTCAATCAATTCGAATAGTCCCGTGTCTGAATCTGTCAAAATGAGCTTGGATAAATTTGATAATTTCGAAGAACACACTAAGTCGAAAAAAAAGGCAATCTTTCGGCGGAAATAGTAACCAAACGGGAAGTCGGGTGACTCCTGCACGTTTCGAATCTAAGCGCCGTTCGCTAGGCCAATCACGAAGAAGCGTTGTTACCATGCCGTTGCTTCAGCCAATCAGGGTCGCCTCACCTGATAATCTGCGAAATCCGGCACCAGGGTGCAGCACATTGTAAAGCAATTCACCCTGCACACCTACAGTGGTTAAGTCTGGTGACGTCAGACCGCGAGCCTTGTCTCCATCCTCTAGGGCACTCTTACGAGAGAATAGGTAGGCAGAGGGCCCTGAGCCTGCGATATTAATAACGCAGTCTCCCGACGCAACGTCAGCAGAGCCCACTGAGGTGAGGGCCAGACACAAATCTAAAAAGCGTAAGGCTGTGCGATCACCGCTCCGCGATGATTCGTCAGCACAGTCTCTAAGCACAACAAATCGTCCTAAGCGGAACCGCAAGGCTCCAGACAAGCTTAACCGTTAACCAAAATTACGTAAATAAATGCTACTTTGGCTGTTTGGTTAACCACGTTGTTTAAATGTCGTAATCGGTTATGCGTAAACCCAATGGAGGGTTCATTTTGACTTGTGCGGCTATCGCGAAAATGTTTTGTACCATTGTTTGTGAAAAAGTTATTTTTCGGTTTGAACACTTTGTTTTCTTTTCTTTTCATAACAAATCCTTCGGATGTCCACGAAATGCTGATGAAGCATAAAAATCAGCTATACGGATATCCAAAAAAGTACTAACAACATCTGCAAACAGCTGTTTGTACCAGTTCAGCGAGCAGATAAAGGACGTCAACATCTTACAGTTAGACTACTTCATTGCCAAAGAAATCGTACTCATGTTAAAAAAGGATACGCACATTAAGCTTTTACGATTGTTAAAAAATAAAAGGATTAAAATTGTTAAATTACCCGCATCAGACTGTCAAGTTTTCAGACAGATCTTAAAATGAAATGTTTTATTTTTTTTATGTAACAGCTTTCACAAAATGTTTAGTTTTTCTTTGGAAGCGAACAATTTGTAATTCCGGTAAGACAGACAGTGACTAACAATACATGTAAACGACAAAAAATTAATACATTTTTTATTTTCAGCTAGAAAATAGTATATATTTTTTTCAATTGTCGGTTGTATTGTGGTGTCGTCATAGAGGCACCACAATTGATAGCCATTTTAGTTCCTTTCTGTTAACCATTCCATAACTGTACTCCCATAGATCAGTGTTTTGTTACATACCATGTTCCATACAGACATGACATTGTAAAGTTTTTAGGAAGCCATGTTCCTCAGAATAAACATCTCTTATTGTGTTGACCTACAGTTGAGTAGTTCTTTCTTATAGAGTAGTAGTCATGTACTAGAACTCGCGAGATGTTAAGCTAGGATACATCACACTTGCGAAGTATTGTGATCGAATTTGTAAGTTTGAGTGCCACTTGGCTTATAATCTTGCTTGTAAACGAGAGAGAATTGTCCCATGTAGCTCGACAGTAAAGCCGAAGTCCAGAGGTGTGTGCGGTCATGCCATCACAACGCAGGCGGCGTTCAAGTTTTTAGTAGCGCACATCGGCGATTGCCACGGCGAATTGAGTAGACTTCGGACGAATGTATTTATGTTAAAAGTATTGCTGGAGAATATGTTGGGGGAAGAAATATGGAAAAGGACACGGGAGCACATAAAGGGTCGAATAAAATGGACTGAGAGAGTGACGACCGAAAAACATGTAGTGAAGTTGAAGAAGATTGGTGTGCATGAAGAATCGTAAAGGAGGGCAAGGGAGGAAGGCAGAACGAGAAGGCCTGAAGGAATCTTGGATAAAGAAGGTGAAAAGGAAGTGAAAAAAGATGATGTGTTTCCATATGCGATAAATCAGTCAAAAGTGGAGCTTAATAGGGATGAGCTCAGTGTTTTAAATAAGGATTGGAAATTTGTCCCTGTAAAAAAAAAACGAGAATTTAAACGTGAGAGCATACCTGGCAGCTGATGTGGAAGAAATTTTGTGTAGGTTGTGCAGGGTTTTTCTTCCTCTGCCCTGCAGTTTGAAAACAGCCGAATTATCTTTTTTGCTGTAAAAGACACAAGTGTCTAGTGGTCGCCACGCTCGTATACATACAGCATCTGGATAAGGCAGATGGTGATTGAGTCTTAGACTAATGTTCTAGTGTTTGTCATGACCGAAAAATTTTTATTTTTAGTTTATTAATATTAATGGTAGTAATAATACGCAACATTTTTTTTTCAGCCTCGCGTATGGAGCTAACTGAACGGATGGCAGGAGACTCTAGAAGCCAGCGACCGCAAATGGGTATCAAGAGCCTTGCTCCGGCCAAACAAACGCGGCAACCCAACCTCGTCAAGGATGGGCAACTTAAATTGTGGTGGCATCAACCTTCACCACCACGCACCTGGCATTACCAGCCGTCACCGGATCGGTACTTTGTTCATCCATAATTGTTGCGGATACCTTATAGGCTTTGGAAAATCTGTCTACGACGTCCAGACCCAGCCTGTGAACAACAGCTCAATGGTACTGGCATTCAGAAGCTTGTTAGGACAGTCTCTTGGATGTAGACAGGTTCTGCTATAGCAACAGAGAACGTTGAATGCAGACTCTGCATAAAAGTCAGAAGGCACAAGGCAGAAATCGGCGCAATCCTGACCTACAGGTATGTATAGGAGCGTCTTGTTCACTACGTCCTAGGAGCTTGCATTTCAAATTTTGCGCACACTGGGGCGAACCACCGACCTAGATACTGCATTTCATCTGGCTGTCCCACTTTTGGCCAGGCAAGGTGGTTAGCTCCGTACGCACCAGTTGATAGTTGCTTGAGTATTGTTCATGAGAGGCAGTTTTGTTTGGTGAAGTGTTTCATAGCCAGGGACTCCAGTGCCCTGAGATGGAAGTTTTGAGTGAAATTTTAATTTGAACTAAATGGAGGTTTTGTCACCTAAAATTGGGTTTTGTCACCTAAAATTGGGTGTTTTGTAACCATGTGATGTGTAACCATGTGATGTGCTGTTCCATTTATCATTTTTCCCTTCAGGGTTTCGTTGACGTGTTCCTTAAGTCTCAACAGTGACGTAACAAACTTGGGTGGGCCCCTACGCACAATTTTATTTGGTTCCCCCCTCCACAAAAAAACCTATTTTTTCAGTAATGTATGCCAGAAAGATATTCAAGTATTTGGCCAGTTTTATAGAGCATTCTTGTGATTTCCGGTTGCAGTTGCCTAAGCTTTCATTAGATTTAGGTAGATCCAGGGTTAAGCCAATCCAAGGCTAGTTTAGACCTCAACTCGATATCCCCACTGCAAGAGACGTAGAGGCCTAGATGCCAAGTGCAATTATGATCTAAGTTTAGTAAAAAAACAGGACGTCATCAGTACTGTGTATCTTTGTTGAAAAGACAGTTCAAATCATGACTATGCAGTCAATTCAGTTTGAAAGACACACAAACAAAAGAATTAAGATTATCGAGATACCTACTGCGGACACACAGACAAACAAAGGCTGAGATACCGAGATTCCCACTGCGGACACACACACACACTAACAAAACAAAAAAACTACGTCTTAGTTATATAGATTAGCACCTTGTCGTCATCTCCCCGCCCACAGTGGTGCACCACTAATGGATGTCTAAGATTCTGAATAGCCATTTTGTTTTATTTGGCCAGATCCAGTTACGAGTTGCATGCATGTCGCAACCCACAACCACCCGACACATCTTCAAGTATTACGGAAACTTACACGAGTCTTCTAAATATCTAAACGGGGTGAAATTAGTTCAGTTTCCGTAATTAACTACTTAGGACTTAACTTGAAAAGGCATAATGAAGGCTTCAATAGGGTATCTGATCCTTAACGTTTCCCACAAGCTTTAAAGTGGCAATATCACGAGAGCCTAGCTCCGGTCAAACAAACGCAGCAACCACAAGCGTTTCCCACAAGCTTTAAAGTAGCAATATCACGAGAGCCTTGGTCCGCCCAAACAAACGCGGCATCCACAAGCGTTTCCCACAAGCTTTCGAGTCAATTGAAAATCGTAAGAAAATACCAAAGCTCCATATAGCGGCAGTGATGTTGTTAACCTTTATAGCTTGCTCCAGGTACACGAGTAAGTACCAAATACTCACTCAATAATTAAGCAGGCTCGTGGCTTGTTTGTTTGGTTAAAAGAAATGGCATAGTGCATTCCTTCGCTTGATGCATCTAAAAATTAATTCCACAAGACAGCCAAACCATGGCTGCCACCAGTTCATTTAATAGCAATCTCCATTACATCAGCAGCACATATAAAAACGCATTTTTGTGCAGTTAGTAACTAGTAGCTAATAATTAGGAAATTTTTTCCACTAGAAATTAATAAGCTGATGCCCAAAACATAACTTTTGAATTGTCAGGCTGAGATAATTTCTTCTTCCGACAAGTTCCAGGCTCTTCTGTTGCAGGGTTTTTCGTCCTCTGCCCTGCAGTCTGGAAACAGCCTAATTATCTTTTTGCTGTAAAAGACACAAGTGTAGACAAGTTGCCCCACACTTACACATGAAGTCTCTGGATAACGCAGATGGTGATATTGAGTCTTACACTAACGTCCTAGTGTCTGACACGATTGGAAAATGTCATTTATAGCTTATTTATTCTTAATAGTTTTAATATTAATGGTAGGAATAATATGCAATATTTTTTTCAACCTCTGCTGCTTCCCAAAGGCCGGCGAGAGACTCTAGAAGCCAGCGACCACGAATAGGTGTTGTGAGCCTTGTTACGGCCAAACAAATGCGGCAACCTAACCCTCATTGAAGATGGTCAACTTAAATTGTGGGGGCATCCATCTTCACGACCTCCAACTGGCATTACCAACAGTCACTGGATCTGTACTTTGCCCATCCATTATTGTTGTGGATGACTTACAGGCTATGGAAAATCTGTCTGCGATGTGTGGGGGGGATTGAGGCTTATTGGCGCGTCGATACCTTGGTCATTAGATCTGCGATGTCCAGACCCAGGTTGTGAACAACAACAGCTCGCTGGTGGTGGCATTTACAAGCACGTTAGGACAGCTTGGATGTAGATACGTTCTACTATATAGCAACAGAGACTCTGCAAAAAAAAAAAAGTACATCTGCTGGAGTACTCCTATGCCCAACCAGCTGGATCCAGATCAGAGGGCAGAATTCAGCACAATTCTGATCTACACTCTACAGGTATGTATAAAACCCTCTTAATGTTGGTTGCCACTGTAAAAACGAGTATCTTGGTCACTACGTTCTAGGAGCTAGCATTTATAATAATAATAAGAATTTGTCAAGATAGCAACAGGTCTGGCAAGGACCCCAAGATCGCTAACAGCCAGAAGTTAAAAAATCAGAAGACAATCACAAATAATGATACAGATTGGCCAAGGGAAGGTGAGGGGATTAGGTATTGGGACGCGAATGCCTTACCACCAAGGTTAGTCCTTCCAGGGACTCTTAAGGCCTCCCCGATGGCATCCCCAAACGTGTTGGACACGGAAGGTGTAGGACAGGCCCGAGTAAAAAATAAATGGCAGATGAACAAATGAGACGGTTAAAGAGCATTGAAAAGTAATACAAGTATGGTTATGATAATTACTAAAAACAAAAGCATCGCCAAAATGGGAATTACCACCACCTAAAAATGAATAAATAAATAAAAAATGATTAAAAAAAACTCTTTTGTTGCAATAGCAACAGGTCAAGCATGGACCGTGGGTCACTAGCAGACAGCCAAAGTTTCATGGGGCAGGGGAGATTACAAACTTAACTCGGAGGATAAGACAGACGCATAAAAATCTCTAGATTAATCGAGGGGGGGGGGGAGGAATTGAGGCTTAATGGCGCGTCGACAGCTTGGTCATTAGCGCCAACCTCAGTCACAGTGCAGTGGTCCGGGTTGCCACTGCACCACACATTATAGAGATATTATTCAAACCCCTAATCTAAATCTCGTCATACATCTGTACCTCCTGCAAAAATTGAAAAACACCGGACAGGAGGACAGACTTATCGCCCAATTGACGCGCAATGTCATGCGGAAGACGGAAACGACGACGAACACTATCAAGATGGTGACAATCAACAAGGAAGTGGCGGACCGTAAGTGGCCGTCGACACCAACAACATTCAGGAGGGTCAACCCCCCGCAAAAGGAATCAGTGAGCAAGTCGGGTGTGACCAATGCGCAAACGGGCCAACACTACCTCCTCACGGCGACTGCGGCGACACGCCGAGTGCCATTTCTCGACAGTGCCTTTAACAGCTCGTAACTTATTACTGTCCTGTCTGTCCCACACCTGAATGGCCTGTCCGCAAGCTGGTGTCCACCATGGAACAGGTACTCGTCTCGGCTGCGTGGACGTACGCGGGATAGTACCATGAGCAGCAGCAAGGACCACATCAGTGAAATGAGTGGAAAGTTCGTCCACATTAGAAAAGTCCTCCACCGCACGCTGAAATACAGCAGCCCCAGCAAAGGCTGACCACTCAACCCGTTTAAACGCCCTCCGGGCTGGCCTGGAAGCCACAGAATCCCCTTGTGTTGTGGACAACACAATGGGGAGGTGATCGCTCCCACGCAGATCGGCAGTGACAGCGCAAGTGAAGCGAACTGGGATGGCTAGCGAACAGAAGGCTAAGTCCACCGCTGACCAATTGCGTGTGGCCAGGTTACAGTGAGTCATGGCTCCACCGTTTAGGATGCAGACGGACCCCACTGCATCCACTCTTCAAGGATCCTCCCTTTGTTTTCAGTATGAGGTGTCCGGCCCCCCCCCACTGGACGTGGTGGCTGTTCAAGTCGCCCAGCAACAGGAAAGGGGCAGGAAGCTGGCAGACCAGGTCCTCCAGGTCACTAACCCCAAAGACCTCATCCGGTGGTAAATAAAGCGAACAGACAGTAACATCGAAGTGGAAAGAAACTAACTGCTACCGCCTGAAGCCTAATGTGCAGAGGCACACTGCATGGGGCTGAGTATTTTGAACCAGCACTGCAACACCACCATGTGCACGTGTCACAGGGTCAGCATCCAGACGGTAGACAGAATAACCTCTAACAACCGGATTATCTGACGCCCTAAATTAGGTTTCATGTAGGCAGCAGCACAGAGGCAAGAGCCAATGCGACAAAAGCAGCCACATCTCTTCGGCATGGGTCGGATAATTTTAGGGGGGGGGTTGAGGCTTAATGGCGCGTCGACAACTTGGTCATTAGCGCCAACCTCAGTCACAGTGCAGTGGTCCGGGTAACTTTAGGGATTAGGGCTGGCAGGCATTAGGGCTGGCAGGCATTAGGGCTGGCTGAAGACTGAATCATTCTCCTCAACTCCTCCTCTGGGCGATCCGAAAATATCCGAATCCTCACCCGAATCAAAAGATGGAGTGAGGGTCAGAACGAAGTTGTCCTCGGAAGGAGGAAAAAGTTCCGGAGAAGTAGAACAGGAAATGTCTCTCTGCTACATGGGCAAAGTAGTATCAAGATGTTGAGGGGACGCAACGGACCCCTCAGCAAGCTGGCCATTCAACGACCGCTTCACCTTCTCTCCTCGCGACGTCCACGGGTGGCGTTTTGGCTCTACCAGCAGGAGCCTTCTTCTTCAACGATTTCTGTGGTTCACTCCGGGCAGGCGGAGGCTTACATGAAGCTTCAACCTGCCTGGGAACAGTCGGAACAGTTGCAGCAACAGCTGCAGGAGCAGAAACATTTGCAGGCTGGGCCGACCTCGACGACACGGCAGCAACAGAGTCCGAAGGACCGAAAAAACCCTGCAGAGATGGATGTTGCTGGGTCAAAAAAGTAATAAGCTTGCCCACCGTCCTCGTCAAAGACCTGAGCTCAGCGAGTAAATCTGCCAAATCAGCAGACTCACTAACTGGGCCAGGCATTGGCGCACTGCACACCTGCGCAAAAGAACGCGTCATTGCCGGTGCTGATAGTTTGGCTTTCTTTCGGGCCTCCGAGTAGGAAAGCCCGTCCTTCACCTTTAGTTCCTGCACTCGACGTTCCTCTACATAAACACGACAGTCCCGCGAAGAGGCCTGGTGCTGACCACCACAGTTGACGCACTGCTCCGGGCCAGCACAGTCAGCACCTTCATGGGCTGCCTGAGCACAGGAAACACAGGTAGGCTTACCTTTACACGAGCCACTGGTATGGCCGAAGTGTTGACAGCGGAAACACCGCATCGGATTCGGCACGTAACTCCTGACCTTCAAGCGCAGATAACCGGCAGTAATGAGCTGCGGTGAAACTGGCGCATCAAAGGTCAGGAAAACGGTGTCAGTTGGCTGGGCACCATTCTCGCCTTTCCGTGTCAAACGCCTCACAGCCGTAACACCCTGTGACTTGAGTTCGTCCAGGATGACATCATCACTGAGACCCCCTCAAACCGAAGCATGTCACGACCCCCTTACTGTTGTTCAAAGTACGATGCGGCTCGACATGCACTGGGCATGACCCCAGTGCACTCGCTTTCAAAAGCCTCTTCGCCTGCCCATCGTCTGCAACTTCCACAAGGTATCCCCCAGCACGGAGCCAAGAGACACTCTTCGGATCAGAACCACAGATCCCTTTCAGAGCTTTGTGAACAGCGAATGGTCCGAGTTGCGTAACATCTCTGCCCTCGCCCGTCACCACCAGGAACTTCGGGACTTGGTCCCGACTTTGATAAAAGTCTGGTAACTGGGCACCAGGCCCAACCATCTCGGGTTCCCTCCTTTGGCGCTTGCTAGTGCGGTGAGGAGGGGAAGAATTTTGGGGGGAAGAAATTTTTCGGGGGAGGGAGGGGGAAGAAGTTGCCATTGAAAGCAAAAAATAAGTCGCGGCAGTGGCCCCCCCCAGAAAAGAAAGCCCCGCGCGGCACTCGGGTGATGCAGGGCCGGAAGCCGCATATCAGGGCCCTGCACCAGGAAGCTAACACTGCCATCTATCTCGGTGAGGTGGCAGCCTAAGCATGCCGAGAGGCGAGGCCACCAAGGAAGCCGTACACACCACCTCCGTCGATAACCCAAACAGTTCGGGTCCGTGATGCAGATGGATACAGCACAAGCCGCCTCCCCACATCGACAGGACCCGAAAGGTCGTAGCCGATTGACCTTAGGCCGGCTCGCCCAGGCCACCCGTCCTCCGGAATAAGGAGCCAAAGCCCGAAAGCCAGGATCTTCCCCTCCACGGATTACTAGGTTGCAGCACACGACCAACATGCTGGGGGATGAGGATGAAAAGTCCAGTGGCCAGAATGGGCAAATTGGAATCAAACCCCAAAGGGGATTCAAACCACCAAGCATCCTCTAAGCAGCCACCCCGGGCCCATTTTTTCCGGATGTCCCTTCACCTCTTTCCGACTAGTGCTTGTGACGGGTGTTAAACCTGCCCGCCATACACACCGTAGGCGCACTCGCAAACCGTAGTGTTGAGGTTGCTAGTGTTAAAGACAGATCAAAACCCCTCCGCCATGCAGATCCTTGGCACACTAGCAAAACATGATCTTGGGTTCCTTTTAGTCGCCTTCTACGACACGCAGTGGTACCGTGGGCTTATTCTACCCCCAGCCCACAGGGGGAAGATTAAACGAGCTGAGGCGACTCCGAAAAGTATGAATCGTGCACAAGGTGACAATTTCGTCTGCTACAGAATTCCAAATCGTAACCACACGCAACGCGAGAAAGCTATGTCTACAATCTAAATGTGATGTTTGCACCGTAAGCTTTAGGGAATTACCTCTAGTCCGATTTAACTCCAACAGGTCAAAAAGAGGCATATCCACCCCAACTACACCATGAATAATTTGGTAAGTAAGAATAAGATCAATTTTGATTCTCCGTTGTTCGTGTGGGTGAAGTTTAAGGATTTGCAGATGTCTTCCATATGACAGGTTGCGCAAGCCAGGCAAAACCTTCGTGAACCGTAGTTGGACTGCCTCTACCACATCAATGTCATGAAGCAAATATGGGACCAAATGGGGCAAGTGTACTCCAAAATTGGTCTGACACAGACCTTGAATGCCTAAACTCTGATTTCGCGGTCACCGGACGAAAAGCATCTGTTGACCAAAGCTACGCGTGCATACGCAGATGCAGTAATTTTGCGACAGTACAGGCTGAACTTAAGTCCATCACAAAACCAGACCCCAAGATCTTTAGTCGCGCTAACCGAAGGAAGAGGGCAATTATCAAGATAATACGATGTCCCTGGATTTGAATTTCCAATATGCATAATTTGACATTTGATTGAAGAAATTGGCAGTTGCCACTTGGCCGATCAACTGCATACGTAGTCCATCTTAAGGGCCAACAACGCGCCATCATCATTATCAATAACTGCCTTATCAATCTTAAGATCGTCTGCAAACTTTGAATGACAGACAGATGAAAGATTACAAGATAAGTCGTTTAAGTAGACCACAAACAACAATGGGCCCTAGACAGAGCCCTGTGGTACGCCGCTAATGAGATTCAATGATGATGAAAGGAATCACCCACCAATACATCCTGAGATCTGTTGTTAATAAATTCAGATATCCATTTAATCGCTTTCCTCCGAAGCCTAAATTTTTAAGCTTAAAAAGCAGCTTGAAAAGTGTAATTGACTCAAAAGCCTTCTTAAAATCGAAGTACACCACATCAGTCGGGATTCCCACATCCAGGGCGCTCGTCCACCGATCGCGACACATTAAAAGTTGGTGAGTTGTTGAGCGGCCAGGCAGAAAGCCAAATTGATCGTAACAAATTAAATTATTAGATTTGATCACAGATGTCATAAGGTCACGGACGATTGACTCCATAATTTTACACGGAAGAACCGTTAGTGCAATTGGTCGATAATTACCGGGATCCGCGAAGTAACCCTTTTTGAAGATCGGTAGTCTTCCAACGCATTGGTAATTTACTCACAGCAAAAGACAGATTGAAGAAAGTAGCCAGTGGGAAACTAACTTCCCTACAAATTTGCTTGTAAAAGAAGGCCGAGAACCCATATGGACCCACAGAGTGGCTCGAATTGAGCTTATTGATCACATGTGAGACAGAACTGGCAGTGAAAGATATGTTGTTGTTAATACTGAAAGAAGAAACTAATTCTAAGTCACAGTGATTTAACACTGGCTTCGTCGAGCACCTCATTAGAGTCAAGCAGTGCATCCTGGATTTCTGCTTAGCACCATTGTATGTAATGAAACTGCCACAAGATTTAAGTGGAGGAGAGGTTCTTGACGTATAATTTTTTTTCCCGATAGATTCTAAACAGGGCCGAAAGAGTTCCTTCAGAAAGGATGTCGGAATCACGCGAAAGGTGCCATTTTGCTGCCTCAGCCAAGTATAAAATTCGGTACTCGTTGAAGCGACTCAAAAGTTCTGCCGAATGTTGACATTTGTATCTGTTCCAAATATTTAGCTTCTTGCATTTCAGCTTTGAAAGAATCCTTGGTAATCGAGGGCCGCGATGGCGGCAATGCGGTTTTGCTGAGCAACTTTTTTTTTACCTCCACTTTGGAGGGTGGTGTAGAAGACATCCCAAGCTCGATCAATATTGAGATACAAGATTTTCCTTCAAGAGATGAAAACCAATTTTTCCCATTACAGACTGCCTGTTAGCACAGTGTGAAGTTTTGTAGAGCAGATTAAAAGGAGACCATACAATGGTTGCTTGTGCCGAAGTGGTCAATAACATTGGTATCATAATGAGCCGATCACAGTAATTTTAAAGCAGATGCAAAATATTGTCTCCAGGGTGGGTTCTTTGAGAAGTTGATGGAGACCCAGTGAGGTGACGTTGTTGAGGAAGATGCGATGAACCCGTTCAGTAGTGGCAGATTTAGGTGGGTGCGCCGGGTGCTCAAGAAATAAAAAAAAAAAGCATTCTTGGAAAAAAAAAAATTGGTTAACACGTTTCTGCGTTCACCTTCAAAATGGTGTTTACTTACCCACGAATGACAAAAAGAAAAAAGGTAATAAATTAAAGGGTCTTCAACTTAGCCCTGAAGGGGTCACAGTAGACGAGTCACCTTCTTCCCAGAAAGAAGCCCCACTCGGAAGTAGGCAAGAAAGGGAGCATTCACAAATTCCGTAACACGCTTTTTTTTAGCAACATAAAGTCCCTCCTCCCCGTTACCGTTTGTAGCATCATTGTAGCACATGGCGTAACCCCTCCCCCCACATGAAAATACGTAATTAATCTTTGGATAAATTAATGTTTATAAGCTGTGGTTAGTACAGGGACGTACAGGGACCAGTCAATTTGAAAAACTAAAAATTCCAAGTTGCAAACAGAAGTTACAAAAATCATTTAGCCAAAAATTTATTTAGCGAGAATTAATGGTTACGTCCCACTTCGTCATACTCCACTCCCCACTCCCACATTTTTGCAATCCCCCCCCCCCCCAACACGTCACGTACGTAATTTGCGTACTATCCCAAAGGAAATGATTAAGACACGCCAGAGGTTGTTACTATCATTGTGATCAAACAACCGCAGTTCAAATCTTTTCATCAGGTTAGGAAGGTAAATTCAAACCTAGGCCCAGCACGGCTACCAAAAGTTGCCAACATGAAGCGTAAGAAAAACCATGCAGAAGTCGAATATGTTTAATTATTTTGCACCACCTGAGAAAGCACCACATTGTTCCATCTATGCAATAATTCAAGTCACAACAGCAACTGTGGAAAGAAGTTTTTCTACACTAAAAAGATTAAAATCTTACCTGCGATCAACAATTACCAGTGACAGGTAACAGGCCTTGCCTTATTATATATTCTTCGAAACACTCCAATTACCGTAAATAATGTAAAGACAAGTTTGCGAGGAAAGGCAATAGTCGTTTGGATTTTGCTTTGTAAGAGTACAGTGACAGTCTGCACTAATTATCATATAAATAAAAAGGGAATTTTGAAAACCTTGAGAAATGAAATCCTTAAAAAAATGTGATTTAAACAAAGGGTATTTTTTTAATAGTAGTTTTCCATCCCAATACTGAGGAAAATTCGTAAAGATTTCAAATTGCTTCCAATGTGAAGAGAAAAATAAGTATCTTAGTATTTACGCATTAGTTTCTAAAAATTCGTCGAAGTATTATTAGCAATTAATAATTTATCTTTTAAGTTACTGGAAAATCATGCACTCCAAAAGCCATAAAATGCCCTCAAATAATAAAAATTTAAAAGCTTCTGGGGCTCTGTCCCAGACCCTCTAGCTGGTGTAGAACACCACCCTCCTTCAGAAATTTCTAGATCCATCACTGCCGTTCAGAGGAACTATGTAGCCTCAAGTTACTTGAAGAGAGGTTAAAGTCACCCTGTACAATGTTTGAGTGTGACATATTCATAGCTAATGTGATCGATGAATTTAGATTAATTACATGCTGTTCCACATGACTGTCGGGGAGGTAAGCAAATGGCCCCAACATCATCAGCCTGGTTAGTCAGGACCAAATTAGGCCGTTTCTGAAAAACATCAAGCCACCCCACCTCCACATGAGCCACGGTCCAAGCGAATTACATCAAATGGGAAGATACCTGTAATTATTGCATTTGTTACACTCGGATTCAAATTTTGCGCACACTGGGAGTTTTCTTACGCTTCATGATCTATAAACTGCATTTGATCTGGCTTTCCTACTTTTCGTCAGGCAAGGTGGTTGATCAATAAGTTGCTTTAGTAATGTTCATGAGAGGCTCGTTTTGTTTAGCAAAGTGTTTCATACCCAAGGACTCCAGTGTCCCGAGGTGGTAGTCTTGAGGGGAATTTGATTTGAACAAAATGGAGGCCTTGTCCCCTGACATTGGGTGTAACTATGTGATGTGCTATTCCATGTATCATTTCTTCCAGTTCTTCTTCAAGTTTTTCTTACACACAAAAAAAGCATCAAATAGAAAATTTATAAGTAAATACTAGCATGCTTCAACATGAAGTAGATTGCCACGTAGAAAAAGAAACGGAGATGTCCTTACATCTGCTAAAAAAAAAACCCACCATTAATACCTTAAGAAAGTAACCAAATTGCTGAATTGAAGGCCATGAGAGAAGAGGTGAATAAAGTAAAAGTTGAAAAAGAAGAGCTGGAACTGCAGCTGAACCATGAATCAATTTCGAAAGAATCATCAGACCGACAAAATGAACTTTCAGATGCAGAAGCACGCACAACAATTGCTGAACTACAACACAACACAAAACAATAACACAAAACCACAACACAATGTAGAATGAAAAAAACTGTTAGCTAAAAGAAGAAGCTGAAGACCTGAAGATCCAGCTAGCTTCCAGTGAAAGGCAACTGTGGTGTATGCCGTTAACAGTGGGTTTTAGCCATGATAACCTAAGGGGTATAACCTTCATAGTAACGACTAATGAGTCAAGTGTTGGACAAACAGGCAGCCAAGATAATGGGCCTGGCTGCAGCCTTTATAGCCTTTTCAGGTAACCATGATGCACTCTGGTATTACCCAGAGTGCAACTACATTAGTATGCACAAGCTAGACAGCAGAGCCATCTAGCAGCAAGCAGGTACAGTTATAACAACACTGGCTAAGGCCAGTTGAGATACAGTATAACATGGTATGGTAAGCCAAGACATCACACTCACCCCTACTAAATAAACGAAAAGGCAAGGTGACATTTAAATAGTTTTCAACATAATTTGTTATACCAATATTCTAACCTTTTAACATATGCTATAGACATAAATCTTGAGTACCTGTAAGCCCATTTTTAGTTTTACATAAAACATATATCCTCACCTTCTTAGAGGCACAATATATAAATATATAAATCTTATTTACACTTTTGACTACTCTACTACTCCTCTCCTCCCCCCTCAAAAAAATGTTCATTTACAGAAAACATTTACGGATATTCCTTTGAGACAGAGCGAGAAAAAAAACATGCAAAAACAAAGAGCAACCAAGAGAGAAATGAATGTAACAAAAACGGCCGCACTATTCACCCAACACCCGACTAAGCCCCCAAAAGAATGGACTGAAATGCCGTGTTCTGAGATGTTTCCCAAATCAATCTTCTTAGAAGGAATAAGCCCATCAGCCATGCGAACAGTCTGCACAACTAAAAATGCCCCTCAAAACTCCCGGACAGTCTGGAATCTAAGTGAACCCTTCAGCGAAAGAATCGAATTGGACATAGTGCTGCAAGCTTTAATCGAAGTAAATTGTTGTAGCGTAGCGACGCACACGTTTGGTTGTAATCGTAAGTTACGCTCGAAGTTACGTAATCACTGCGCACACTGACGTAATCGAATCTTGACTTTACGAACACATGAAACAATTCTCCGTAGATGTAATCGTTGTCAATCATCCGGTGCTGCCACCGCTCGGAAAAAATGCACGAGCGGGGGAATGAAAACCCTATTTTTTTGCGCCGCCTGGGTCTATCTCCAAGGGGTATAGCAATGTAGGGGGGAAATTGCCTGTTAATATCTGTATTGTTACGCCCACGTAATATCTGAATTCCATCATGGGTTCGGTTTTAAAATAAAGCTCTAGCTCGTTCTAGCTTTTCGGTGCTCGGGTGTTAATGGTAATTGCTTAATTGGTAATCGCCAATGTGGTGTATGCCGTTAACAGTGGGTTCTAGCCACGATAACCTTCATTGTAACGACTAATGAGTCAAGTGTTGGACAAACAGGCAGCGTTCATTCCCCCGCTATCCTCCCAGTCAGGCCAGCTTCAAGCAATAAACTTATAAACTTTTATTAAAGTTTACCTCTAACAGTGTGCTTTAACTGTTCCGACAAAAGGATAACGAAGAAGTTTAACACTTTGAAAACACGTTTAACCAACTCATGTTTAGAGGAAAGAGATCATTTACAAATGAAAAGTTTACCAAGAGTAACGCCAACACACCTAGAGGTCTCATACCCACATCCCCTACCCAGTACTTTAATTACTGAACAGGTTCAAAAGGTAATTGTCGCCAGACTTAGGAATTAAAGCTAAACTATACTCTCAGCTAATTTTCACCTGCAGTTTATGAGTATATACAAGAATGTGCTAACTTAGTTCAGCTAGCCCATTAGAAGTAGTCAATACCTTACTTCTAAAAATCTAAACACTCAACGAATTCAAGCTCTTTTAACACAGCGTCAGAGTCAGTAATTTCCTGACCCAGCAAATACTTTGTGCTTTATTCTAAAATAGTTAACAGATATTTTCGTCACATCGGCTGCTACCCTTTTTCGGTTTACAAGAAGTGGCCGTTGAAATGCTAATGCCAGGCTGTCCCGACTCGCACATTCAGCGGAGATTCACCACTTCCTGACAAATTGAGTAAAGCATCTTCCCCAATTTGTATTTAAGCCTACCGTGATAAACTAAGCACTAGCTCAGCACCAAATCTTTTATTAACGCCTGGACGCTAAGAGATTTAACGAACTGTTGAGGTTTAACAAGTATCACTACCCCTTCGAGCGAGAGCAACAATACAAGCTAGTCTACAACTTTATCGGTATACACCGCCATAGATTTTCCAGTGCCTGTACGCACGAGCAAACCCTGAATGCAGCGTCTCATTAAGCCGGTAGCCTTTAACACAGTTGTGTTAACCGCCTAACAAGGAAACTACACTCGACAACCGAAACACCAGACCGCCGCTCTCACTCAAAATGAGTAACACGCTAATCACATACAAGTTATTAATTAATGTCAAATGGTCATTAAGTTATAGCAGTGAGTGCACGCAAGTAACGCAATTGAAATACGCCCTGGAGCGAGCCACCTACGCCAACCAGAAAAATTGGAATTTACTTGTCCTACGGACTCCAATCCTGGATTAACTTTAACAAGCGTTCACAAGTTTTAGCAAAAGTGGGAGAAAAAGCTACCGGTAAAAAAAAATGTACTAGCCTTGCCATCCTCCACTTAAATTCTGCTCAAACTCAAATGCTTGGACCAATTTGAATTCTAAATTAATTCTAAACTTGACCTTGTTTCGGGTCCATTACATTCTAGTTAAACTAAACGTAAAAGCTGAACCCCAAAGTTTTTTTTTTCAAACTATCGCTCCAAAGCGACAAAAAAAAATTCAGAAACTAATTTAATCTGCATTTAAATACTGCAGTAAATCCTTTTGTTCCCTTTAGCTTTACTTTTGTAACAGTTAATTTCGAAAATGC
>JAHWFP010245024.1:0-13959 GCA_023313725.1 Lithobius niger | reverse complement strand
GAAGTCACCGTTTTTCAAGACAGAGCCACGTTTTGGTCACAATATGTAGAGGTTGGCGTTCGTTGGTGGCTGGTGTGCCTGGCGGGCGGTCCATTGAACGAAAGAGACCGTAATCTGCGATTCAAGTCTTGAAAAACGATTGAATTTCAACACAACTGATTAGAATTTCACCCCGACGTGTGCTGCATCGTTCGGAATACAAATGGGGCCGGCATTCAATTGCCAAACATCAGCGTAAACGAGTGTTCATTCATGAAACAGCAAGCACTACTACAGTTTTACGTGCCAAAACGCAAGATATTCCAGTTTTCGATAAAATGTAAAATGTAGGAGAGACAAGAACTCAAGGCCGAGAAAGGATATGAGGGGCGGAGGGGGGGGGGGAGTGCGGAGTTAATAATAATACAATAATTTGTTGCTGGAGCAACAACAGGACTGGAAAGAACCGGGGGGGGGGCTGTCTGCGAGCCTAAAAAATTAAAGAGCAAAAGCAAAAATTAAAGCATGTGTATAAGTTAAAAATAAAACTAGTCTAAAAACAGCATGGCCAAATGGATGGGAATGGTAGTGGTTAGGGTCACAACTGCCTGACTACCTTCCCTGCCAGGAACACAAAGTTCCCCGACGTGTAGGAAGTGCAGGGGAGGGGAGATGACCATCTTACAACATCACTAAGTAAGATTTAAAAAAAAAAAGAATAAAATATCAACCATGGTCACTACATTAAAACAAGCAAGCAACAAAAATAAATAAAAACCTCCATAAAAAAGAAAACTGATTAGAGCTATCAGGCATTAGTATGTCCCTGCAACGCAACTCAAGCAAGTTTAAGAGCCCAAAGATAGGTACTGAGAAAAGAACATTTTAGAAAAGATATTTTTAAAAACACCTAGTGACACATTCAGCCGGAAGTCATTCCAAACACAAGCAAAGAAATTTGGCGACTGCGTTGTGATAGCAACATCAAAACCTTTTTTTTTTTAGTTAAAAGAACATACCTTCTCACGCCAATAGAGCATCCTGCGCGGAATAGCTTTTGCGACATTTACATAGGTTACAGCGTATGAAACAATCTCGTTTTTCACGAGAGCGCAAATCGGAAAATGAAAATGATTGCCTTTGCAACATTTACACACGTCTGAACTAATGTTGCATTTGAGCCTTACAGGAAAGCCAACTTTCCACTAACCAAATTTCTTTTGAAGGCTTAAAAGTTTCGTTAAATGCTACATTTAACCAAAGTTTCCTGCATGCAACAGGATGGAAAGCCAATGGGTTCTAGATGTGTTAAATAAATACGGATGCAAACCCATTTACGTTGCCTTTTGGACTTATATCTCAGACTACCTAAGCGGGGAATCGAACTCACGACATTTGAAATCAAAGGCCGAGGTCCTTCCGCTGAGCCATACTGACATAGCCAATTATTTTATTAGACCAGTTAGGCCGTGTCAGTATGGCTCAGCGGTAGGACCTTGGCCTTTGATTTCAAAGGTCGTGGATTTGATTCATCACTCAGGCAGTCTGACATATTAGTCCAAAAGGCAACGTAAATAGGTTTGCATCCGTACTTATTTAAAGTTTCCTGTAACGTGTTTGGTTAACTTAAGTTACGTGTTCACTACATTGTCGTTATATAGTATTTATTTACTTTAATGGATTTGAGGGGAAAAAAACAACAAAAGCGCATTACTGGCAGTCATTGCTTCGATTCCTGGGTCTGATGGCCCTGGCTCGCATAAAGTGTCGGGCGAATAATGCCAGTTCAGTTTTATTGGCTTTGATAGTGTAGAGATAAAGGTGAAGGATTTACTCTCCTTCAGTAAAGAGAGAGCTTTTGTCGGTTGTCTTTTGTTCTTCGGAACATTAATTGTAGCAGGGACGAAAAACAACGTCAGCGACTATACCAAGGACAAAGAATGGTTACCTGCGTTAGTTTTTTCCTTAAATCTGCTGAATGACCACACTAACACGTTTTTATCATCGTGGCATTCAAATGGCACAATGGCAAACCCAGGATTTTTTGGGGTTGGGGGAGGGGGGATTAGAATTCAAAATGGGGTACGAGAATCCAGCTAAAGTACCGGTCATTATTTATGGGTGGGGGGGAAGAGCTGCAGGAATTAAGATGTGACTTTCAAATTTTCGATGACTCCCCCCCCCTCAAGACCCTCGAAAAAACGATCCCCCCCCCACCCTAGACCAAAAAATATTCTCCACCCCTCCCCTCCCCGCCCCGCCTCCACAAAAACTACGGTTTTCGTATGCTTTTTCCGGTCAAGTGTAGAATCTGTACATACGATTTCCTCTGACCTAATTAAAAATAGCCGTTCGCATCGACAGGATCCCAAAGTTTAGTGGAAAACGGCCACGACTTAAAATATGTTCATGAAAATATTCAAAGAAGTGTTCTTTAAACCACCTTTGTACCGAGAATCAGTTTCATGACGGATAGAATAACTTTTGACGTAAGGGTCCCGCGTTTTTTTGGCACTACTAAAGCAGTTCGAGCCAGCATGTCCACGCCATTCACAACATTAATCAACACGTGCAAAATGAAAAACTCCCCATGGTGCAAAAACTTTTTTAGAAAGTGATTTTAAAGACTAAACCTTCTTTAGAAAGTGATTCTAAAGAGTGACGTTCAATGGTTGACACGAAATAACGTCAAAATCTTACAAAGACTTAAATGATGAGGCGGGGAGGGGGGGTCCTCCCTAGAAGCTGCCGCGTTTTGGAAATTTTGACTGCTGAAAGTGTAATTTTGAGATCCAAAAATGACTGTTTCCTCCTGTTTGGTTAGTGACGGTTTTATATATTTTGTTGCCTTCCCCCTTGATGGGCTTTAAAAATGTATGACCCGCCCCTCGAGAGGGTCCAAATAATCCATGACCCCCACCCCCTTATGGTAAATAATGACTGGTTCTAAATACGAAATTTGGATAACATTTGTATCTTCTAACGGATTCTTAAACGCAAAGCATCGCTAACTTTAAGGTGTCAACATTCTGTTTAATACTGGAAAATAGTCTAATCGTATATCGTGGTCATCGTGGCTGAGCGGTAGGAGCTCAGCTTGGTTGCTGGAGGTTTGCGGATCTGGTCGAATCCCTGGAAAGGGGACCTTGGCAAAGGAAGGCCAGGGAAGCGTGACAGGTTACCATGCTCCTTTAGCGGCTGTGAGAACTGTTCTGGCCAATTCTAGACAATATTTTGGCCACTACGATGATCGGAGGTTTTCTGGTTAACATCCCTGGGTTGGCACCTCCTTTTACCGGATATTTCTTCTTCTCTAAAATATGGTAATGTTCAAAATTGAGCCGGTTCAGCCATACAAGCATTAAATTGCTTCGGCTAACTTAAGGCTCAAAGAAATTAATAAAAAAAAAATATATAGTATGAGTTTCTATTTAAGATTTCATGCGATGTAAAAAACCTATTGCAAACTACGTGTCATTGCAGTAGGCCTATTCAAATGCCTTGTTTTCCATTTTGTCTGTCAAAAAATGAAGTGTTTGTTTGCGAACTACAGCACATTTTTATTATTTTTTATTTTATTATTATTTTTTTTATTATTATTTGGAGCGTCAATTTCAGGATGCAATATTGAAATTCGATTTCCGCCTAGAAAGTTCATCTTCATGCATTATTCATGCGTGTGAAAGCAGGACTTGAATGGAAAACACGCTCCAATCATTTAATGTTTCACGCTATGCGCCTCCCACTCTCAAAACACTTTGAACCACGTCCAGAAGAATGACGCACTTCAACAAACACACTAAATAAGAACCAGAATCAAAATTGATTTCTCTTCCCTTTTTTTTCGTTTTCTGACTGTTTGGAGTGCTGATGTTTCGTAGTGCAGAGTACAGATCGTAAACGGCCGTACATTAGCTAAAAATTACTTCCTAATTCTGGTTTTAACCCTTAACGTAGGATTGAGGCTACTATGCGACGTCAATATTTAGGGTGCAGTGAAAAAAAAAAAAACACTTTTTAGGGAAATTCTTCATAGCTTGGGGGTGAAAAATAAGTCTTTTAGCAAATTTATCTCGCGGGGCAGTAGGAGGCTGTGTATAGTGGTGGACTTTTGGAGGCGACTGGTCGTTTTTTTCCTGGCCAACTGTGTTAGGATGGTTTTATTTGGGTATGTTCTGGTTTGTAGGACAGATGGACTGTACACAGGTGCCGTCCTCGAAATAAATTAATAGACAAATAAATTAATAACTACTGCGTTCATCGTCGTGGAGCAGATAACCCAGTTTGGGTTCGTGCTCCCTAAAAACACAACAACAACAACGTTATGATGCCACGTATCATTATAAGCTCATTAATAGTGATCCCGTCAGTATTCTATATTAAAGAAAACGTCTCATCTGGCCGACACCGTCGTTACAGCAGACAACAAATAAAAAGTTCACTGGGAGTCGGACAGTATCTCAAGTACAGTAGCTCCTGCCCTTTTAGGAAATTGTCCTTTTAGTAAAAAAAAATTGACTTTTTTTTTGTCGACATTTGCTGGTACAGCAGTGACCGAGAAAGAGCCTAAAGGTAAAAAAAAGTCCTAAAAAGGGTAAAAAAAAAAGGCCTAAAAAGGGCAAAAACGGACAGAAAAGGGCAAAAAATGCCTGAAAAGGGCAAAAAGGCCTCAAAAAAGGGCAAAAACGCTAAGGAAGGGTAACAAGAAAGATGCAAAATTAGAGGACTATACGTGGACATTTTTTCTGGGGGCGTTTTTTTGGCTCATGCATTTAAAAACTTACCGTGCCTTTTTACTAAATGTTGCCCCTGCTCTTTCGGGAAGGGGGGGTGTGCTTTATGCTGCACAGGAATAAACTATACCAGTCGGGAAGGGCAAATGCACCCTCACACGCACATACACACACAACTAAAGAGATTCTACAATTTCCTTTGAAAGTGAAAACTTGCTTCACTTGAGATCCAGCTGGCCGTAGGCTCGACGTCTCCTAGATCACCTTACATTGGACACGGATCTCCTGTTTGGGTCAGAAACCAACTTGGGAATCTAATCTGCCCCGAAAAATCACATAGAATTCATCTTTTTACAGTTGCGTCCTGTGAGACGCCCGGTCTTCTGTAAGCATTCGCCTTCGTCTGGCCAACTCTGATGACAACTATTGTTGGATTCCCAACCGCTGCCATGACGAAGGGTCAGAGGTCGTTCAGTCTGAGGTCTCGTGACCCACTAGCCCATCACTCCCCCTCTTCTCGTATTCTCATTTCGTCACGATAGTGTTAGACTCTGGTAAGACCCAACGCAAAAACGGTAAAAAAGCAACAAGCAGCTGCAGAGACTACCTAGTCGCAACTAGTCTTCTGTACACTTCCGAATATCTTCAGGAGCACACCTCTATCACGCACTGCAACAGCGATTTCTATTATATAATCTAAAAGCAGTAACCATCACAATTCCCGATTACAGCTGTATCACCCTTTAGGCCCATTTTAGATCCAGGCGTAATTGTCCGCTTTTAGGCCTAATTTTTACCTGTAGTTTTAATTTCGTAAGTAGGGGCTAACGGAGATATGCATTCTACAGTAAGCCAATTCATTTTTGCAACGCTTGACGTTGCCGCGGTAACGTGATAATTTTTCAGTTTTTAGGTGAATTTTTTTAAATTGCAGTTTTAATTTCGTCAGTAGCAGATAGGGCTAATGGAGAATTTGGTTCGACGGCAAGCCTATTCATTCATGCAACAATGCGACGAGACTATTTTAAACTATTCTTTTGTTTTTACGACTGCGTGTTATCCTTAGGATTTCAATACGACGATCGAATATTATTATTTAATTTAGTTACGTCGAAAAAGTCTGTTAGCTACAAGGAGGCAACGATGTTTTAATTTGCCATGTTATTTAACTAACTTTTCACACTAAATCTAACGTTGTAAACTGTGGTCGTCTCTATCTGATACCGTGACTTGCGAAGTTGAAAAAAGTGACGGACGGACGGACAAATTCGTTGCAATAGTCTTCTCAGACGGTACGGCTGTACAGAAGACCAAAACCGTAGTTATGATTACGGAATGGGCTTTGCTTGGCGGGAATTAACCGCCATATTTGAGGTTCCGTATCTTTGCCGTTAAAACACCATTACGTAAGAGTTACTCAGGAGTTATTGAAAATTGCATCTATGTCCGAAGTTGTGTTTCCAGTAATCGTCGTGAGTAGCTTTGTGACATTTATTGAGAGAGATTTTAACCCATTTTGGTGGTGTATCTGTCTAGGGCACATGCTAGTGTGTCGCCCGCCAAGATTCAACGATAACATTAACGTCCGTTCAATCCAGATAAAATGTATACGAGCATGACGATCACTGGACATTCATCTCTTTGACAGCTAAGGCAGTTCGGCTATTTCTAGCATGTAAAGAAAAATTTCAATACGACAGGCCATTGGGAAAAACTTCGTTTGACAGGGAAGCTTTAGTTGCCTGACAACATGAAAGTCAAATAGTGACGCAGGTTAAAATTTCCTTGTTAAAAAAAAGGTGTGAATAACGCTGAGATTTGCCTTACTAGTCACTAGTTACTAGTTAGCGACTAGCTAAATTCACGAAAATAAATTCTCCGTGCCCGTGCATAAAGCTGTAATTTTTGCAGACAGATTTAGTTTAACCGTGGAACGTATTTTTTGCTAGTTTGGTAGTAAGGGGAAGCGGAAATTCAGAATCACCAATCAACCTTAATATCATTTTATGGACAGAGTTGCAGACTTTCGTTGTTGTACATGATCTTGTTTTCACTTTTATAGGGACTACGAAACCAATTGGGTTACCAGCCGGGCCCACAGTATTTTGTTGTTTGTTGTTGTTTTTGCTTAGGGAGAACGAAACCGCTTCGATAATACGGGGCGACGGGAAATCGTCTAACTAGAAATTCGCATAATTGGAAGAACGTATACAGTATAATGGAAAATCGTCTAACACGAAATCCGTATAATGGATAAACGTCTAACTGGACAATAATATACCTGCGGTTTCTGATGTTAAATGTATAGCCGCAGCGAACGAGGCAGGGACATTTAGACGATTTTCCATTATACGATTATCCATTATACGATATTCCGTTTAGATGATTTTCCATACATGATATTCCGTTTAGGTGATCTTTCCAGATTTTTCATTTGTGCAAATATTAGCCAATTACCCCGTTAGACGATGTTCCAGTTAGGCGTTCGTCCGACGCCCCGATAATACAACAATGTAAAAGGGTTCAAAGGTTTTTGTAGCGAGCGATAACCGCTTCCGCTTCCGGTCATCTTCCCGACGAAGCCCTCAGGCCTATCTACAACAATGTACAGTATATTTACAGCAATGGACATGACGACATGAGTATACGCAGCTCGACAACAGCCCACTACTTTCCCACTATACGAATTAGGTGGACTTCTCGACAAAGATTGTGATACATGACACCTAGTACAAAACAAGATACTAGGTAATCATTTGATGTTTAATGTAAATTTTAACTAAACCAAAGTCAAGGAACAAAGGAACGCGAGTAAGCTTTCCTGTAAGGTTACAGATATCATGTTGCTGAATTGTTAAGTCCACGTGAAACCTTACTGTAGTCCTCAAAATGGAAACCTACTATAATTTTTTTTTTAAAAGGTACCGTAAAACTGATATTCGGCTTTTCATCTCGTAATTGCTAAGGAAAAAACTGTATTTTATCAATTTGGACCAAAAAATATATCCCCAAAACAAAACTTGTTAAGGATTCCCGCCAAGCTTTGATGCTGCTTGTAGTCCTGATATCAAACACCAAGTTCTTTCATCCTTTTTTGCTACCATGTCAAAAATGAACATGCTTCCCGTTTTTCACTGATGCCGTGAAAAGAATGAATGAAGATGCGCACCCTATCGCATTAATTTGCCGTATCTGCCAACAGATCGCCTATGACATTGCCTGCCGCTCGCCCCTTTCATTGCTACCGTGCAAAGAATGAACACGCTCGTCCTCTAGTTTGGATTGGCTGGCGCAATGGCTGCTTTCCCCGTCTACCGACCCTCACTTATGATTCAACGTAAGCGAAATATACGTAAAGATGATGTGATGATAACTTTAGTCATGTGAGGTATGACAATTTTAATGTGCCAATGTCTACCAAAAGTATTCATTAAAAATATTATTAATTAAATTTTGAAATTTTATGGTTGAACAGCACGGGTGTTATACATTAAAAAAAAAAACTATTAAGAGTCTAGACTCATCACGAGTAGCATCGTCGCCACGTCTGGAACGCTGGAGGAGGTGTTTACTGACGAATTTATCTTCTAATCCTTCGTTCCCCAACAAGGGTTATTTAGAGTCTAGCATTGGCACATCCTCCATGAAAGAAGGAAAAGAAATTTTAAAAACAACTAATATTCCGCTGGTTTCCATAACTATGGTCATGAACTCGGTCCAGGGTCGCCGGAAGTTCAAGGTACGTCGGTCAGAGAAGTTGTCCAGTGGCCAGCCAGCAGGAAAAGGAGGAAGCTGAAATAAAACGTGACCAAACGGGAAATGAAAAATAACTAAATGAAAAGCTCTACAATAAATTTTATGAATTCCGGACCTGCACTCCGCCACCTCCGGTTAAAATTGTTGTAACTTCTGTTCCACGCAAAATCACAACCGTGGACAGATATCGCATTTTGATTATCTAGAAGCTGGTGAGTGGCTCCTCACACGTGCGTTTCGGCCAGTGCCGGAGCAGGGGAGGGGGGAGGAGAAATTCACCCCGGGCGCCGAAAGGGGAAAGGGCGGTGAAAATGCTGCCCCTCCCCTCCAGAAACAAAACTGATAAAAAGATTGAATTAAAAAATAAAGGCAAAGCCTAGCCTAAATACATGATCTTGTTCACAATAAAAATGTTAAAACACTAAAAAAAAAACGGTGGGAGCTGCCACAAATTGTGCACTTCACACAGCCGTCATGTTGGCAAATCATCCATTATGGCGGCTGTATGTAAGAAGAACAGTTTTTGGCAGCACGTTTTAACATGTTTATTGTGAGCCTCCCAATTCCGGGCCGAAAATTATATAATTCTTGCCAAATTCATGTTGTTAGTTTTCTTGCCAGTCAAAGGGCACATCTGGCGTAAACTAAATACAATTTTAATCCTTCAAATGTTGATAAATAATTTTGTCTCATACCTACCTCACCCCTTCATGTCAGATTCGTGTGTTTTCGGTGTATTGACATTATCTCCGTGATGGGTTCATTTTTGGGCTGATTTTGGAAGAGGCGTGTGGGAGGAGAAGGTTGCAATCTGCTGTATAATAGCGGTAAAGCGCGGCGCTCAATGAGCTACTGGTCACGGGCGCTCTAACGCCTGGCTCCGGCACTGGCTGCGGCTACTAACAGTATTTTATTTTTCTGAAAGTTGCATGATAATTCTGCCATTCTTTACATGCAGCTATTTAGTAAGTATTATTTCGCGTTAGTAAAGGCAACAGAGGGAGGGCACCCTTGGCGCACCCACGATTTTTTTTTGTGGGGGGTGGGGGAGGGGTGGAAGAGGGGAAACCAAAACTATTCGAATTCAGATTAAAGACGGAAAGTGTCAGTCTGGCTCAGCGGTAGGACCTTGGCCTTTGGTTTCAAAGGTCCTGGGTTCGATTCCCTGCTCAGGCAGTCTGACATACAAGTCCAAAAGGCAACGTAAATAGGTTTGCATCTGTATTTAGTTATTCGAATTCAGAATGGAGTTCGAGAAGTTAGCCAAAGGGTCTAAGGAAAGAAGGGGATTGCTTTAAGTCCCTCCGAACACTCCCAATGAAACGACTCAGATACCTTTGAAACCGTTCAAAAGCTGGCATTCAGAATTTTTCAATTGTAATAAATGCCTTATTTGTGTGTTGTTACCAAATTTTACCGTTAACATCGGATCTTTGAAAGGAGAGGCGGGGGTTGACTTGAAACACCCCCCCCCCC
This sequence comes from Lithobius niger, assembly GCA_023313725.1. Classification (NCBI taxonomy): domain Eukaryota; kingdom Metazoa; phylum Arthropoda; class Chilopoda; order Lithobiomorpha; family Lithobiidae; genus Lithobius; species Lithobius niger. The sequence goes on along the minus strand of JAHWFP010245024.1, from coordinate 4,015 downwards.
CCACCTTGCCTTTTTCCCAGAATACAGCGTCTGTGTAAAAATTTGCTTCGTGTTACAAAGCATTACTGTTTAATCTCTTATCTAAAATGTCACCATTTTTGGGGTGGGGGGAGGTGGGGGGTCGGGGGGGGGGGGGGGAAGGGGCGGCAGTGACTGGTCAAAGGATATTATTGCTACTCATTAAAAATTCTCATTTTTATTTAATTTAGTTTTGTAATGGCCAGTGTACTACTACTGATGCTGTAGAATTCACAAGACAGCTGATAATTTTTTATATTTTACAATAAGCGTATTGAAAAAAGGTCTTTGCTATTTATTTTGCAATTTACTGTGCACACTTACTATTTTACTACTTACTGTCACTTTTATTGGAAGAAGTTGAAAGACCTTTCGGCCCCGCTCATATGTTTCGAGTCATGAACGTCTTGAGCGTTTAACTTTAGCCCTTTTAACTGTAGGTCAAAGACTAAAATTATGTGGCCAGCAGTGAGTTTCCTGTTTCTAATTAGGGAGGCTTTACGATTGTTGTTATCAAACCAAAAACCACAAGTGGCAAAGAACTTCGCCAAGTTACCAGGACTTCGGCTTTGGCCGTTGCAAGTGGTGATATCAAACCGCAAATCTATTTTGTCAAGTTCATGAAAAGTTAAATAACCGAACAAAACCTGGCGAATTACCTTTTCATTTTTTTTTTTTTTTTTGTGTGTGTTCTTTCCAATTGTTTGTTTTTTAGTGTTAATAGTTATCGAAACAATGAATGGAGAAACAAGTAATGTTTAATGTTTGTCTTCTGTTTTCGAATTAAACATTGCAGTGAAATTTGACGATTGGTGTTGTCGGTTTGTGTGATATAACTATAGGAGAGAAAAAGAGGGAAAGGGAGCGTTCACAAACTACGGAACACTTTTATCTAGCAATTTTAGACCCCTCTGCACCCCTCTGTAACGCCAGTGTAACACTTGGCATGACCACCCTCCCCCCCCCCCCACCTGAAAAACGTATCATTTCTTAACCCCTCCCCCTCCACAATTCTATAGTTTTTTGGGATGAATTAGTTTTTATATAGCTGTAAATTAGTGCCTAGGGTTGCAGTGACCAGTGATTTGGAAAAAAATTTAAGTCGTAAGCAGAAGTTAGAAAAAATAGTTAACTAAAAGAATTTAGTTGAAAGGAAGTGAAAAATAATTTTGCGAAAATTAGTGTGTTATGTAACACTTCGTAATACTCCCCCTCCCCAATCATAACAGGCGGTAACACATTTGCTCAACCCTCCACCCCCCCCCCTCCAGGTGTTACATAATTTGTGAACGCTCCCTAAGTGTGTTGAAGCCAGTAGCGGAGCCAGGATTTTTGATGAAGAGGGCCAATGACAGAAATAAAGGCGCTTTGAGGCAAAAATCAGCTTCGTGAAGCTAAGCAAAATGGGGAGCTAGTACTTTAGTAATAGTGTTTGGTGGGAGGGGGGAGAAAGCGCCTTGCGGCCCCTACCTTGACTGCGCCACTGTTAGCGCCCATAAGCTTCAAGTGACGAACGTCTAGAGCCCTTAAACTTTTTAGCTGTAGGTCAAAGACTAAACCATGCGCAAAGGCTGTTTGCCGTGACGTCACCATAAGTTAGTCAATGACGAACGAGAACAACGGCTGTTTGGCCGTCTAATTGGACTAGCCCAGTCACGTGATATGCACGTCACAGCAAACAGCCATGGCGCCTGGTATAAATTAATGTGACCAGCAGTGAGTTTCCTGCAGTTCTAATTGGGGAGGCTTTGGGAAATTTATTATTAGGCTATTCGGAGCGCCTCACAGTTCTAACTGCGCACCATTGACAATAGGTACATTGACAGATGTGAGATCGATGTACGGTGTCCATTATGGTGGCGTTCATTTTGTTGGGCCGAAGAGACCGACACGAATGGTCCGTGAAAGAAAAGTCCTGGGAACGAAAAGTCCGGCGAAGATAAGTCATCCCTTCACAAAATCGACCAAGAATGGTCTAAGTGATAAGTTTATGGAACTCTGATGACGAATTGTGAGTCCATGAAGTTACTGGGGCACATTGTGTTGTGTCGTGTCAGGCAGGGTGGTCCCGGTGTACCCTACGGGGAAGGAGGGGGGAGGTCAAAGGCGCAAATGGTCTCCCTCCTTCACGAGCCGAAGTTACGAGTAAAGCTTGGCAAAAGGAGACAAATAAGACACGCAATTAAAAATAGATCAATTTTTAATTGTTTCAAAGGAATTATAATTGCTGCAAATGATTTTTTTTCTCCAGGGCAACGAGGTACAAACACACCACCCACCATAGACTTTTTAAGTTGAATCATCGGAACCAGTTTGAATTCCAATTTTTTTTCGTCCACTTCATACAAAATTCCTGAGGAAAAAGGGTGAAAATAGGTACGATTTAGCATCTTATCATCTTTTGGCAAATAAAAAAAATTAATCAGTAATGAAACAAAAGGAATCCTGAAATTTACAACAATTTTTGCAGAATATTTTGAGTCATTTGCTTTTTTGTCATTTTGCGGCCGTAGCATGCAAACTGCATCCAACCAAGATATGATTGGCTACCACTAAAAAATCAACGAGGCCTGTAAGTGCCATTACTTTTTTCGTCTTCTGTCGTGTTGTTTTTTCTATACTTCCTTAAAATTTTTTCTGGGCAAAAATTTGAAAAAGTTTGGAACTTTATTAAAGTTACTACACTTTTCGACCTAGGTTTAAAATAAACGAAAACCGAAAAATTGAAGCTGGCTTTGTGCAACGTGCGGTAACAAAGCCACGTGATAGAGAGTTCGACCGACTGCATAGCAGATCAAGTACTACCACGCCGGGACCCTAGACTACTCCGTCTTCTTTAACTTTGTTTTCTCTAACATTTGTTGTTTATTTCCTTGAGTTAGCGTGTATCGACGTTCCCGTCACGTCCCTGCAAGTGCCTCAGTTTCAAAGACGACACCATGCAGCCAGCCAACAAATATCAAGCTTGGCTCGCGCAACTGGGAAACATGGAAAACTCGGGTAAACATAATCTGAAAATTTACAAGACCGCATTACGTGTGAATTTTAATCGGGAGCCATTCGCTTCTGTGATGGATTTTATGGCCGCTATGACGGATAACCCGATTGTGGCTTATTGAATATACAAATGGAGGAGGAAAAGACGATTGAGGCACGCGAGAAAGGTAGGGGGGTTGGGTTGGGGAGTCTCCCGCTCCCCCCCCCCCCCCCCCCCCCCTCGTGCGTTTGCTTCGTTCGGGCGCCATAAAAGACGGAACCAGTGCAGCGCGGCCATTATGCAAAAACGCCGCGTTGCGAGCGACTGGCGAACTATAAAAGCGAGACGTCTGCCGTCCTGGCCAAATCGAATCGTCCCAAGTTGGAAGCGTTTTCGCTCTCTAAGTCGTGCATTTCTCTACTCTTACATTCGGCGCAAAAGGAAATTTATCGGTCCTACACTTGGCGAAGTAGTCAGACTTAATGTCGATTGTTTTTCGATCTTCTCCTTTTCTGGAAAGGAGGAAAGCAATAGGGCTAACTTGGAACACCGAATGAGACGGGTGGGGGGCGGGGGACGCTGAAGTTGGATTTGGAAGCAACATTTGCGAGGGTATGGAGGATGCCGAAAAAAATCCAACAAGTTTTAGATTTGTTTTTCCAAGTTTGTGAGATTGTTGTAAGATGAACACTAGCAACAGTTACGACACGCCGTGACTGGAGCTAGTGCTCGTCTTACAACAACTTAACAACTTAACTCCGGCTTTCACGGTGATAGGCTACTTTTGGCAAGTGTGTTATGGATCGTTGGGGAAGTGAAAGAGACTCTCCTTTGCTACTTATGAGATGGTTATACTCTCCTTTGCTACTTATGAGATGGTTATACTCTCCTTTGCTACTTATGATATGGTTATACTCTCCTTTGGTACTTAGGAGACGGTTATATTCTCCTTTGCTACTTACGATATGGTTATACTCTCCTATGCTACTTATGAGATGGTTATACTCTCCTTTGCTACTT
>JAHWFP010245011.1:0-23536 GCA_023313725.1 Lithobius niger | reverse complement strand
GGGGGGGGGGGGGGAGATGAGGCTTAATGGCGCGTCGACAGCTTGGTCATTAGCGCCAACATCAGTCACAGTGCAGTGCAATAACAAGGGCTCACACGCACTGTAAGCAGGAAGAAGTACACACTTGCAACTGATGAGATTACAGTTACCACGCATCGTACGGAAGAAGCAAGACTAAACTGGAACAAGCAGACTTGTAACAACTGATGTGATTACTGGAATTCAGGTTATCACCCAGTTTCGACGATGTCAGTACTATGCAACAATGCTTGTAACAATGCAATAAGTTGATACCGCAATACCAGGCCTGGATTACTGAGATCGACAAAGAGCGAGCACGCACACAACAAAAAAAGAATCGTGCTGACGTCTTTTTGCTCAGAAAGCTTGACAATGCGACTGTGCGCGCAAAGTGTTTACACAATAAACGAATCATAATGCCGATTTACCCCTTCAGCGAACAAGGATGATGTTGCAATAACAATGACAGTGAATGCACTTTTCAATTGTTACGTGACTGGGTGATAAATAGGTTATTACCCACTTTCCGAGTACTGAGATTAACAATGTAGTTGCCCCGCCCGCAGGGCTCTGTAATAATCTGTACACAATGTGAGACAGAAAAAGGGCTCAAGAAACTGTAAACAGGAAGCAGTAGGTACGAAACAATTGAGGCAATTACAGTAGTTATCACACGGGCTCAACACACACTGCAAGCAGAAAACAGCAAACATATAACAACTGAGGTGATTATACCATATGCACAACATAAGGAGGAAGCATGCCTATACACTGTAAGCGGAAAACAGCAGATGCGGAACAAATAAAGAGACTACAGGAGATCAACACAAAGAACGAAAGGACCTCAACTTGACTTACGTCAGCTATAATACCAACAGAAATATTGTGGAATTAAATGGTATTTAACACCTATAAAAAAGGAACGAGCAGAAACATTTCTGGGAAAATTACTAACCACTTCAGCAACAACACCTGGGCCTCCTTCTATGTAAATCTTGTACGTCACAACAACATATCTTAAATCCAAAAACAGAACGTAGAATGCGTTTGCAAAATTTGCAGTGAACTGGATAACAATTTATTAACTTATCGTAAATGCAGATACACGTTTATTCAATTTTATACACAATTTTATCAAGTTCACCAAGTTTTTGAACACAAACCTGTAAAGACTTTTTACTGCTAGCTTTTCTAAATGCCAGAAAAGGACAGCTATTTAATTATAACGATACAAAACCGTGGCTGATGTAGTTTTAACATATCTGTGAAGTTTGGGATATTGTATGAAAAATCTGCTGGCATAGAAACTTTTATTGCTGTACTGTACTGGACCTAAATTATAAGTTAGTAAATGAAGCAAGCAGTCTGCATTAAAGACTGGCCTTGTGAGGATACATAATACACTAGTCTGAGAAAGAAAGAAAAGACTACTGCCCCGACTGGGACTCGAATCCGGGACATCCCGTTTACTAGCCGGGCGCTCTAACCACTGTGGGTACTGACGGGTACTGCGGGTACTGGCGGTTACTAGCTACAGGCTCTAGCCGAGCTAAGTAGGTGTTCAATCTTTCTCAGTGGTGACCTAAAGTGGTTAGATCGCCCGGCTAGTAAACGGGATGTCCTGGGTTCGAGCCCCAGTCGGGGTAGTTATCTTTTCTTTCTTTCTTAGACTAGTGTATTGTGTATCCTCACTAAGCCAGTCTTTCATGCAGACTGCCGGCTTCATTTACCCTTCACCTTGTGATTTCTTTCTTTATTTATAAGTTAATAGGTAGAACAATGGTATGGTGCAATAAACATAAGACAGAAACTACAATGTTGTGGAGTAACCTTTCCTCTTGCCCTTTAATCTCCACAGGCTGAGGTCAGTGTTATTATACAGACCAACAAGACAGATTGGGTTTAAAGATCCATGCCTTGCTAGAGGCCAGTGCTTTTATTCGTCGGCCCTATATTGAACGCACCCCTGCTTGAATGAGCCAGCGAGGTAGGGACGAACCTAGTACCAACGACTAAGTGCAGGAAAAGGAATTATTGTGTGCGCGGTGTATCTTGAGTTGCAAGTATTTTGTGAGTGGCTACGTCTTCCTGGATGGAGTGGCTTTAATCGATGGCCGCCATTGTTTTTGTAACCATCTTGGATATCAACAAGGCACTCTGCTACTGAAAACGTACAATCGATTATCTGTGTTCGTTCTGCGGAGAACTCAAGATAGGCCACGGACACTATAAGTATAGGACGCATGTTTAGTAGTCCCAGGAATGCAACAAAACAACTTCTAGCCGAGATTTATAGTAGTGAACTGAGTTACGGTAGGTGAATACAGCCACAATTGGCGGAGCGAAGCGAGCGAAGCATAGCCGATAACGACCACCAAATTGCAAAATGTTGGTTGGTTGGTCCGTTGGTTGCACATTTTTAGTTTGGATGGAGGCCAAACCAAAGATCGGATTGGAATGAAATTTGGTACAACGCTTGATACCCCAATTAGTATTGCTGACCCAAAATTTACCATGAATCGAACAATTATTACGGGAGAAATTACAAATTTTCGAATTTATTTCTAACACTCACCATTGTAAATTTGGAGTCGTGAATAGTTAAGGAATTCCGAAGAAGCATACACCATGCTGGTGGTAGTCAAGTGAACTTTAAAAAAACACGACAAATAAAATGTTGGTTGCTCCTTTCTAGCTGATAACCTTTTTCGACGTAACTCAATGAAATAATAACATTTGATTGTCGCATTTTATCCACTACTGGAACCTCGCAACCATAAAAAAAAAGGATTCCATTAACGATACACCTTTGAATCATTTGAAAAAAAGAATTCTTGGAGGGATTACCTTCAGCATGGCGACTAAATTGGCATTTACACTAGCGATGGGAATCCTGAATATGAAACCTAAATCATCGTATTACGGCGAAGCGATACGTATAAAATTTATCTATACATCAGACGAAACAACAACATGCCTGTTTCTAATAGTTTAAAGATTCCTCATTACCATGGCAACGGGTATACTCTCGTACCGTGGCGCATTAATGAATAGGCCTAACGCAGCTGCTACTTACGAAATAAAAATGACAACTACAAATTAGGCCTAAACGCTAAAAATTAATACCTAAAGGCTAAAGTAGGCCTAAGAGCTAACACTTTTTGACCTACAATATTGTGATCGTCACTGATAGATTATAATATGGTTTTAAAATCAATTTTGCTGTACGTGATAGAGGTGTGCGCCTCAATATTTTCGTTGGTGGCGTGTTTAAGCATTAGACCAGCGGCAGCATTGCCAACCTGCTGAATCTTTTGAGTATTGTTAAAAACTATCGCTCTGATGATTGTTTGGCTTACAATTAAATGCTTTATTATTAACATTTGTAATTTAGGGAAGGCACTTTTTGCAGCAGTAATTATTGCTGTAAACAATGTCAGAATTATTAGCGGTGGCAGCCCCACCACCTTAACAACGGTTTTATTTTTAGTCGGGGCAATGGCTCACATCTTTAGAAAGAAGCTAAAAATAACTAAACAGACACTAAGTGATGGAGCAAACGAAAGCCTATTAAAATAAATATGATACATAGCTTTGGCCTATTGGAAGAAAAAAGCTAAAGCAAGATAAAGGCCCGCAAATAACAACAGTACGTCACACCAAAAGGCAAAGAGTCCAAACTTAGCCGAGTGAGTATTTCTCCCAGATTTTTAAGCAGCATTAACAAATATGGTACAGTCATTAAAATAATCACTAAATATAAATTTGAAATGAAGGTCTGTTCGTTCCGCCTACAACAGGCCCAAAGCCTGTTTCCTAGTTTATATGGTGTGAAGAGAAAAATGTATGAAAAATGAAGGGAAAAATGAAGAGAAAAATGCTTTGGAGGATAGAATAATCAAAGGATAATCAAAATCTTGTTGTATCCGTCAACACAATTTTTTTTAGGAACAACCACAATCTTGTTGTTTCGATCAAGCGTTTAGACTGTACAATTACTTTTAAAAAAAAATTTTAGAATTAAAATATTTTAAAATAATTTTAGAATTAAAATACTTTAAAATAATTTTAAAATTAAAATATTTTTAAATAATTTTTTCAAACATTACAATGTCTTTTAAGTGTGCATCCTGTTAATCCTGAACAATATTCATGAAGAATGAGAAATTATGGCGTTGCGCACATCGAATGCTCAAGTCGACTGTGTTCTGGAGGATTTTTGGAAGATCCCAGCTTACAACCACAGGTGTAACATTCCTATACTTGACGATGGTCTCTATCTCTTGATGATGGTCTCGGATAATGGGTATCATAATGGATAACAGATAATGAAGCTCTTGAAACGTTTTTATGCAGGTTATGGTGGGTCTGTAGGATGCCATTTATGCTAAACACATGGTGGTAACCATCACACACCAAAGAAAGTTTCATCTTATTTGTACTATTTTAAAACGGATATTTGAAATCCACCAGACCGTTATCTGGGTCATGATAAGTAAAATATTTTGGGTTACTCTACTAGATTTTCACAAGTATATTTGTGTTCAACAAATATTTTAGATTTGCTTTGAAATATTGCCTGCAGGATACGAACAACACCCCCACAAATTAAAAAAACAAACAAAAAAAACACACATCACAATCATTATGGTAGTACATTAGGCTTATCACAAGAAGCTTTTATGACAGATTTTATATAATACCCAAATATATGGTAATGACGTACAAAACAATACATGGTGTCTTAGAGAGCTTATATTGCTAACTGGTTGAGGGATTCATTACCTCAGCCATGATGATTATCTTTAAGATTGCAAATACACAAACACAGGACTGAAGAATGGAAGGAAGGGCATGCCAACACAATAGGCTCTAGTTTGTAACTGAAATTGTAGCCAACCACCAAATACACACAGCAACTTATTAATTTCAAAATATTGTCGTCTTTATGTCAAAACAATATGGGCTTTTTCTGCCAAGTGATTGTTTTAGTCTGACGTTGCAGCTTGACATTGACGTTGTTAGCCAAACACCATAAAGTGGAAAGGTTAAAGTACTTTAGAACTATCAATAAAGTTTAACCTTGGGTTTACACAGCCACAATACAGAATATTCTGCCCACTCAATGTCTTAGTCTCTGATGTTGCGAAAGCGTCTTTCGCGTTCGAAACTTGTTCCCGCACAAATTGCAAAACCAAGGTACTCGCTCTTCAACAGGAACATGCTGCAAAAGGTGCATGTCCAGATCTCTCTGCCAGTAGCAACACTTGCCACACGTTGAACACTTATAACGTTCTAAGTGTATGTTGCGGTGGCCAATCAATGTGCTCTGATTGGAAAATCGTTGGTGACAAATATCGCAATCAAACATCTTGTATTCCCCACTTCCTACTTTTACGGGATCATCTAAAAAAAATCCAATAAAGACCTGTGTTAGAACAGTGAACATGGCAAACCTCACTTATCTCCGTAACTAGAGCTTAATTTCTCTTCATTGGAAAAAGTTTGTTGATACTTTAACATAACAGAACTGCTGAATAATTAAGTTGCTAGTGTTGGAAAATTAAGATGACAATGAAGTGACGCCAGATGATAAATTTTAGTGCAACTTTTTATTCCAAACGGAATATAAAGTGGCCGCCATCAATGGGAAATTATAACCACGTTTTATAAGAAATGAGGATATTATGTAAGAGCTACACAATATATTTGAAGTGGCTATTAAATCACTTTATATCATATCACATCAAAAGCTCAATAAAGTGAAATAGAATATACGTAGTATTAAGTGTGAGAGCGTTGTGATCTTGAACTGATATATTCTTCGTGTCAAGGTTGCTGGATCAGGGGGATGCAACTGTACTTGAAACAATGCATTCTAAAATTAGCAACCTGCAGTCCTTCAGGCATTTCGCCGACGCCGGTAACGCCAACATGGTGCAGCTAACTTCCTGTTCTCGTCTGATGAGATTCGCGAAAGGCCAATTCTACCATCTATTTATTTATCTATTGTATTTACAAAATTATTGTAACGCCCTACAAAGAGCATAACAGCAATTTCAGATTAAAACAACAATTAAAAACAAACACGTAACAGACAGTTCTCACTTCTGCTTTCGCCTGAATGAGATACGTGACATAAACACCCAATAATTCATCATTTCTAACGTAATCAGTCCGATGGTGTAACAATATAGCCTAATCTATTTAATTCTACAGCGAACCCAACGAAATATTAAAGGAGGGTTACTACACACGTGAAAACGCTGTGTACCTTAAAAAAGATGCAAACTTTAATTTATTGGCAGAGCGTAGCATAGCCTATAACAGACATCGAATTGCAAAATGTTCGTTGGTTGGTATGTTGGTCCATTGGTTGGTTGGTTGCAGTTTTGTAGTCTGGGTGGAGCCCAAACCAAAGTGTAAATTGCTATGAAATTTGCCACATTGCTAGATAGCCCCAAAAATATTGCTGATCTCGAATTTGGCGTAAATTGATTAATTATAATCCAAGAAATAACAATTTTTAGGATTTGTCGCTCTAACACTCGCCATTGTAAATTTGTAATCCTGAATAGTTCAAGAATTCCGACGATGCATACTGCTGGTATTCATGTGAACTTTAAAAAAACCGCCAAAATAAATCATCGTAGCTTCCTTACAGCTATCAATCTTTTTTGACGTAACTCAACGAAATAATAACATTTTATTATAGAACTTTAACTACTAGAGGAAGGCAAGCATAAGAAAAAAAAACAGAATGATTCGTTATCGACTCACATTCATTTCATGTGAAAAAGAATGCTTGGAGGAATTCAGCCAACATGGCAGCCAAAGTGGCGTTGTCACTATCAACGGGAATCTCAAATGTGAAACATCAAATTGCCGCTGCAGGAGGAAACCGCTCCTACAAAACAACAGTAAACAGCAGACTACGTGTTTATATCACAACACGGAACGATAATTTGGCTTTGTATAATAATTTTAAGATTCCTGGATTGCTATGGAAACTGTATGCTCCATCCCGTGTTGCAAGAATGAATAGGCCTAACGTCGAACGTAATAGGCCTAATCTATCCACTGTTGTCGCTTACTAAACTAAAATGGGAGTAGGCTTAAAATTAAGCTTTAGAATTATTTAAATGCTATTTTCACACCCAAGCTAACACTTTCTGATCTACAATTGTGATAATTTCAATTAAGAATTGTAAAACACATTCCAGAGGTTTAAATTCCAGAAGGTAGAAAAATTAGTCAAACAGTGAATTCCAGTTTCCTTTGTGATTGACAATGCCGATACATTCCATGCGCTGAGTCTTTCTGTGTGAGCATAATGGTGTTGATGCAAAACCTTGGTTGTGCTGAAACTTTGCCAAAAGAGTTTCAGCACTACCAAGGTTTTGTATCAACACTTCGACCAACCTTCGTCCAACACTTCAGCGCAGTAACGACAGTCAACTTTGCTTATAGGGCTGTTCAGGATATACAGTGCCGAAGGAAGGCCATTCACGAGCGATATTTGCCAAAATACTGTGCTGAAGTGTTGGACGAATGTTCAGTAAGTAGTATGTCCTGAAGGTCAAACGACATTTAACACACCATCCACCTTAAGATCTAATAGTTTTAGCTGTATGTAGCACCAGACAAGGCAATAAGCAGGAAAGGATCCAGAATGGTACCACCATCCCTGCCCTTTCTGCTTCAAAAATGATCTTACATTTTGAATGCCCTCTGATATCATTTAATTTGGATTTGCGAGAGAAATATGTTCATTTCTAAATTCAAGGCAGAATATGTTTCTACGTGATAATTTTGGTACAGCAGCCCCCACCCCTTTAACAATAGAACAGCGTCAAATGACGTCATATTGGCTACGAGAGAGCATCTGGAGGTAATAGCTACAAGGGGCACTAGATTAAAATGTAAGGGAAAACAACGGCACTTCTAGTCAAGACAGTGTTTTGAGAGCAGATTTCTTAGGCTTAAAAAACGTTGTTTTCTCCAACAACAAAAATCGCGCGCTATAGGCTTAAGAAATCTAGTCTAATAGCGTTGGCTTCAGTAAGACGACCTTCTTTTTACCCTCCAGTGCTCCTTGCAGCTAACCCAGTTACTGGCTCCACCATAGAGTTATACACAATAAAATTACGTTATGTCACTGCTCTATAGTCTGGATCCACCCCTGTACAAGAGCCACTTATTTGTGAAGCCCATAACGACCTTCATTTAAGCCAAACTAACCAGCGGGCATTATTTTTCATAGTGATCAACAGAAGCCGGCATTATTTTTATAATGCCTAAAGAAGATGGCATTATTTATCGACAATAGGCAGCATTGTTAAGCCATTGTTACATCTAACTAAGATATTGCTCAAAAGGTCATTATGGACATGTAGACATAAATAAGCAGACCAATCGGGAAGCAAAGAAGACAAAAAAAAATCATCTCGACTTGTCAAATCACGTAATGGTGTGAAATGGCACCCAAAACATAAAAAAAAACTGTGGGCTCATGCCGTAATACAAATAAAAAGAAATAAATAATGGCTTATAGAGCAGTGACACGACGTAGTATTATTGTATATAACTCTATGCTAGAGCCTTAATGGATTAGCTGCAAGGGGCATTGCAGAGAGAAACAGAAGGGCGTGATACTGAAGCCGATGCTGTAAAGAGTGATTTCTTAGACCTAAAACGCGCGATTTTTGTTGTGGGAGAAAACAACGTTATTTTAAGCCTAAGAAATCCGCTCTTCCGTTGTTTTTCCCTTTATTTTTATGTAGTGCACGGCACCTTGTAGTTATGCCCTCCAAAACCCATACTGGTGCCAATATGGCGGCAAATATCACTGACAAGGGGGGGGGGGGTTGAGGCTTAATGGCGCGTCGACAACTTGGTCATTAGCGCCAACCTCAGTCACAGTGCAGTGGTCCGGGTTGCCACTGCACCACACATTACAGAGATGTTATTCAAACCCCTAATCTAAATCTTGTCATACATCTGTAACTCCTGTACTGACAAGGACACTGCTCACTGCTCTATTGCAAATGCAACAGATCAGGATAGGGTTTAAGTACCATTCATGCTTCACCTAAATAATGCAGAGTAATTGTAATCCAATATTCAGTTTCCGTGTCTTATCACAAAGAGCTAATATCTGACTGACCAGCGTAACGCTCCACGAAGTACGAAGACAATGAAAACTTCAGCCATTTAGCTCGCTATCAAAGAAAGGTGAATAATTACCCTAGGGAACTATTTTTACCTTTAAAGTGATCAAAACAATGACCAAAATAATAATATTAAAAGTAGTGCTTAAAAAACGAGAAAAGGATGGAGCCATCCAATTGAAAACGACTTATACAATTAAATTAAAATTCGACATTACGATTGCCAATGAGTAAACATTTTCCACAGTACCGAAAATAATATTATCTACTTTCTAGCTGCACCCATACACGTAGCTGACACTTCTGAAAAGCCTTGGCCTTGAAGGTTAGCCCAGGCTAGGCAGTTTGTTGGAGTGTTGCCCTAGCCAGCAAATTCACAAATGTAGTTCAAGAATTAGGTAGTTTTCATCAATTAAAGCCTGCCACCAGCAAAATTAAAGACATTTTAACAACTAATTGTGCTGTGATTTTACTTCATGCTTCCTGTTACGATTTGCACCCATATATGTTGCGTAGATGTTGAATGTGTAAAGTGACGTATAATGTATCATGATTGAGTAGTACTCGTCTTTACTATGGAAAGTGTTATTTTAAGCAGTGTTTCCACATTAGTTTTACTTAATACATATTATGGCCTCACCCTTTCCATTATGGTCGCAAATTAAATAAGTTTTATTTGATTTTATCAGTCGCTTCCACACATTATGCTTCAAAAACATAACTTTCAAACTCTAGTAGCAGACTTATGAACATCGTTATTAATAAATGGAGCCAACGATTTCTGAAAGTTTTACATGACTTTATAGTTGTTACAAAATCTTTAACAGTTTACTCTTTGACGTACATTTTTCGAGAAAACACATCACACTGATAACTGCTAATGAGTCAATAATTACAGTATCAGCAAATTCAGGGAAACACGGACGCACGGAGACATAATCGTCCGTTATAAGACATAAACAGAACTCTCTTCCTCAGAGACCATGCTGTTAGAATACCATCTGTCACAATGCTTCGTAAGGCTAATAATGCTGAATTAAAGCTGAACAAATTGTTGACTGTGTAATGGTAACTTAGTGTTGGAACTAGAATTGCCTTTCCTTGTCCTTTACGCTTTTCTATCGAAATTTCTGCATGACAATCGAAATGCTAATTTTTTTTAAATGACTTAACTTTTTTTAAATTAAAACTCCATTATATAATACCGTCGAAAGTGAGTGCTCTTTAAGCAGTGCTTATTAGAGTTAGTGAGTGCACAAGAACTTTCAAAAAAAAAAGAATGGGGAGTCGCGGAGGCTAACAAGTAATATATCATCCAATTTCACGATCTAAGACCTCTTTTAACAATGAAATGGGATGTGATTGCTACGATAAAAGTTTGGTGGAGGAGGTGTGAGATGGGGGGGGGGGGAATCTACTTAAACTGTAGTCAAGCGCAGCGCTAATGAACAAAACTGCAATTAAGTAAACACTTGATATTTCGCTCGCTATTGCTTGATTATTTTCCAGACGACAACTAATAATTATTGTCGATAGCACGTAACAACCAATGTATGTTCACCGACAAAAACTCATGCTACACCTACATGCAGCACCAGCATTTCTTTTACTCCGTGAACAAAAGTAACTGTTACACTATTGAGTGTTATTGATGATGTCGTCACTTCAGAGTTCGCGCAATTGCGAACGAGATGTCGAGTGTTTAAATAATTTATTTGCAGCGCTTTCAGTTTTGTTCACTATTGCTTTACAGTGGACTTCTGGAGTTCTTGTATCTGTTAAGTGTTGAACTCTTGGTCACTAGCACACAATTTCTATTTCTTTAAATGTTCAATGATGCTGTGAACCCTATAGAACAGCATCATGTGACGTCATATTAGGTACAAGAGAGATAGCTGCAAGGGGCACTAGATCAAAATGAAGGGTTAAACAACGGCACTTCTAGTCAAGGCAGTGCTTTGAGACCGCATTTCATAGGCTTAAAACAACGTTGTTTTCTCCAATCCCTTATGCTGCTAGGTTGTAATCGGAAAAGAAAAGATTCCACTTGCTTAAAAATGTCAGCAACTGCCAACAAATCGACAAAAATCGCGCATTATAGGCCTAAGAAATCCACTATCCACTAAGAAACAGTATCGCCTTCAGTAAGACGCCCTTCTTTCCCTCCCTCCAGTGACCCTTGCAGCTACCCCAGTTACTGGCTCCAGCATAGAGTTATATACAATAATACAACATTGTGTCACTGCCCTATAAGATAACACTGGAATAACATTTTCATGACTGCTTTGTTAGTCGAAATCTGTGGTTCGTTTTGTATAATGCTACTGTTTATTGTTGGATTTTCGTTCATGATTTCGTCTGCGGCCTTGCAGTGCTGGAAACACCGATTCTCGTCAGATCCCCGAAGTTAAGCAGCATTGGGCTGGATTGATACTTGGGTGGGTGACCGCCTGGGAATCTGGCTGTTGCAGACATAGGGCCTTAGGGCTTCGGGCAGATGACCAGGAGTGGTTAACGCTCGTTAAACCCTTTGATGATTTCGTCTGACAACTACAATAGCGCCAACAGAATTTCAACTAACGCCTGCAATGGCTATGCCGATGCCAGCACGTAAATTATTTAGATCTATATTTGATTCTTCGGTGTCTCACAAGACAACTCCTTAAAGTAAACTGAGACCCACACATGTGACAGAACCACACTTTTCTATTTTCCGTTGGCAGGTGAGACAGTAAGTGGTCCTCTAAGTGACCACGAGAGTAGCAGCATCTCCCACAAGTGGAACACTTAAAACGCCCTGAGTGTAAGTTCTGATGTGCTCGCAGACTTGAAACCTTGGAAAATCTTTGATGACAAATTTCACAAAACCATTCGCCACTTGTGTCGAAAAAGGAACCTAAAAAAAAGGAAAACGGTAGGATCACTTTTAAAATTGAGACCATCTGTAACGCTTTAAGCAATTTATCACAGACCGCAATATCTTTGATAGTACTGTAACGATAATGAGCAATAAGAAAAGATAATAAGAAAAGTACGTGAAACGTGGAATAAATGCACTAAAAGCACCTAGCATGTACCTAAAGCCAAAATAGTTCCTCAAGCTATAGTTAGTTCCTTATTGTGTTTGCAGACTACTCACTAACATGACAAACCGTATCCTATCACCTTAAGAGCCCGTACCTTACGAGGTCAGTATAGACCAGCGGTTCTCAACCTATTCTGCAGTATTCCTTCCAACTGGGACTAGCATGCAATGATGCCTCCCCTCCACCCTCAATAAAAAAAATACTGCAATAAACAAAAAGGCATTGTTGCCAGATGGGTAGAAAAATGCCTGTCGAATTTTGGCCAAGATATCTGCACATATAAAAACGATAATTTTGCTATCCTCATACAATTTAACTTCTTTTGCTAAATAGAAACTTGACCATTTATTTTTATAGTGCGGTGAGGGAGTGCCTCCCAAGCGAGGCCCGCCTCCCCGGTTGGGAAACGTGGGTATAGACAGTCTGGAGAAAGGACATAATGACATGCCATAGTGGCATAAGTGGCATGTTGGCCTAATGTTTATATCACCCGGTTTCGTTGTTCGTCACTTGCCTGCTGCATGGATACACTCTATATTATATATATAATGAAAGAGGTGTAACCAACCAGAAGTCATCATAGAACAATTCGTACCGTCATTGAGCGTTATTAAATTTTACGCTTCTGCGCTATTATCATCACTGGAATTTCCGCTGAACAGCTTCATTGACAACTTGGCTCACGTTCGAAGTCATTATTTGTAACACTATGCTGTCCAGCGTGATTTGAGAAGAATTTTAGGACCGAGGTAAAAACCCCGGCCATTACCGGAAGTTAGACTGGGGTAGCAAAGACTAAAAAGCTTCCCAGGTTACTCTTGACAATGTAGTGGTACAAATAATGATTTCAAACGTGGGATAAGTTGACAATAAAGATGTTCAGCGCAAGTACCAGTGACTATAATAATGAGAATAGAATTGAGTAGGCGATGGGAACTAAGCGAGCAAAATACCGACGTGCAACGACCCGAGATATGTAGTAGGCCGCGATTACCGGCGAATTCGAAAACAGCGCTTGTAAACAACGTTGAAGCAAGAAGTGATCAGGGACTAATTCAACCTTAAAAGCATGATGATGACAACAGTTAGTTGTTCAAAATTTGCTGGACATAGGAGTAAGTGTCTAGTTTGTGGAAAAGTGCGTGATTTTTTTGTGAATTTACTTTTTCGGAATGATTATAAAGAAATATTGTTCTACGCTATGACGTCTAGCAGGTTTCACCCATTTCATTATGTATATAGAGTGTATCCATGTAGCGCTCAAGCGATGGATGACAAGCCCTGTGGTTTATGTAATAACGGCATAATTTTAATGACTTGAATAAGCTTCGTAAATTTCTATACGGATAGACTATTTCTTCTGGTGGCAATAGACTGATTTTGGAGTCGGCGTGGTTACTAGAAAGCAGTACCTGTAATACATTGTAGCTAGCAAAATTGAAAGAGGTGGTATACAAAATGAACACTGGGCCGCGCAAAATTTAGAAGTGGCAACCCTATCATCTTAATTTTTTTTACACACGTACACGAACAACATAAAACAATAACTTATTACACGGCTTTCAAATACACTGTAAATGAATGATCGAAAATGTCAAGACGTTCTCCCCTGCCGACAGTCATTTATGCAACCCATACCCACTACACTCGACAAATGTCAACTTTTCCCAAACGTGAGGGTCTTTCAGCCTACAATTTATGATTGCTTAGATGAAATTACAGATTACCAGTCGCTTAATATTTACTAAAAATATTGACATCTTATGTTTTCATTAAAATATCACACTATGGCTCAGAATTATTATTATGACATCCACCAGCCAAAACCTGCCAGGAATCCTCACTATTTTTTCTTGCATTACTTAACTCAAAATTAGCCTGGAATTCTACAAGTAAAATGGGGCCTCCTGACCGGCAAATAAAACCACAAGTACAAACAAGGTCACGATTTTAATTTTCAACTGGTTAACTTCCGGTCTTGGTCACCTACAACGAATAAAACACCACTAATGACGTACACAAAAAACAGTGAAACAATCAGAGAAATACAAAACATCAATACTTACAATAAAAATGATTAAAGATAATAACAACATCAAAATGGTACTGCAACAACAGGAGCTCTGAGCTCCACCATTTTCAAAGTGTAGTCACATGTCAAGGCTTCATATTTTATTTACAGGTAATTCTTTAAAACATTTTCCCCACCTTTCCATTGCATTGAAACTTTTTACGGTATTCATCACACGAGATTTATTTACCTAAATTGTGTATGCCTCCATTTGTAATCTTATCTTTTCTATTGGCTCCCTGTACAGAATTTGGATTCCACCCACGTTTATAGTATAATGGGTAGTATCAGTGTGTTTCATAACCGCATATGCCATGTCACCCTTGGCAATGGCCCCTTCATGGTCTAATTTGCGCAGGCCCAAAGCCCTTTTACACTGTCCAACGTATATGTAAGGGCATTCAGAGCTTTTGATTACATATACAACACCTCTGGTCGAGTCAAGTTTAGGATTACAAATGGATTCCTTCAAATTCAAACATGTGGGTACATTAAATGTGGTGTTATTGGTTTGGCAGTGGGGATTAATGCACCCACATGTTTGAAGGAATCCATTTGTAATTCTAAACTTGACCATACCAGAGGTGTGGTAAGGGCATTCATACCATTTGATATATATATATATATGTATATATAATCAAATGCTCTGAATGCCCTTACATATACGTTGGACAGTGCAAAAGGGCTTTGGACCTGCGCAAATTGGACCATGAAGGGGCCATTGCCAAGGGTGACATGGCATACGCGGTTATGAAACACACTGATGCTACCCATCATACTATAAACGTGGGTGGAACCCAAATTCTGTACAGGGATCCAGTAGAAAAGATAAGATTACAAATGGAGGCATACACAATTTCGGTAAATAAATCTCGTGTGATGAATACCGTAAAAAATTTCAATGCAATGGAAAGGTGGGAAAAATGCTTTAAAGATTTACCTGTAAATAAAATTTGAAGCCTTGTCATGTGACTTCACTTTCAAAATGGTGGAGCTCAGAGTGCAGCAACATTTTGATGTTTTTATTATCTTTAATCATTTTTATTGTAAGTATTGATGTTTCGTACTTCTCTGGTTGTTTCACTGTTCATTGTGTAAATCATTAGTGGTGTTTTATTCGTTGTAGGTGACCAAGACCGGAAGTTAACCGATTGAAAATTAAAGTGTGACCTTGTTTGCACTTGTGGTTTTATTTGCCGGTCCGGAGGCCCCATTTTACTTGTACCCTTCAACCACAAATTAAAGTTTTCTCAATCTGGAATTCTAACTAAATTCACTTTTACTAGGGGAAGTTGAAATTACGGCATACAAATGTACGAATAAAGTTTATTTTTAACTCTAAAATGATAACTCATGCAACTACAGTACAGTATTTTGTTCCAATAGGACTGGAACAAAATAGATGCCAAGAAAATTGGTAAGATAAAACAAAAGCACCAAGTCAATAATAAAGTTTGAGAAAGCCAGAAAGGTGCACTATTCGTGTACACTGTACACACGTCCTCATTTTCTGTTTTTATTTCTTGTATCTTTAGTTAGCCTACACATCAATATTGTTTCTTGAAGGAAAAAACGCAGATTGTTTTTCTTGTAGTCCCTCATTTCCTCTTTAGTTTCCATACAAAATTAATAAAAAGGAGACCTGAGCTTACTAAGTTACTATACTTATTCTTTATTGTTTAATTGAATTTAATAAATACAGTAACAGGAAATAAATAACAGGAAGTAGTGAGCATTAAAAAACTGCAAAACAGTAAACAGGACAAATGTGTAAGTTATCTACATGCACCTACAGTATGACTTAGAAGTCCTGTACCAGGTAGGCCTATATGGTATAGGCCTATACAGAGTAGGCCTATACGATGTACACCTATACCGTATTAAGCCTAAAGTGTACAAGTCAGCAAACTACGAGCAAAATAAATACCTTTTGTTCCTAACGATGGGGATATCACTGATTCCAGTTCCTTGGAGTCAAACCCAGGACTCGAACCCAGGGCTTTCCTCTGGGTGTAGTATAGGCTTATACCATAGGCCTATACACTGTATAGGTCAATGCCATATAGGCCAACCTGGTTCAGGACTTCTGAGACGTACTGTAGAATCAGCATCATTAACATAGTTGCTCTGACTAATTATGACTGTAAATCATCAACAGCGTGGTAGAAATATCACAAAAACCGTAATGATCACAAAACAACATATCATGACAATCATACGATCAGCATTTTATTGTCGCCCATCCTTGCTCTGAGTAAACTAATATGATATAAATATACAATTTTAGAAATCAGTTGAGTATTTAGGTCTCCATGTGAAGCTTATGTATGAGAGTATGCGCTCTGAGATGATTTGGGTTAGTGGCATGGTAACTGCAACTGTGGTACGTGTAAGCGTTCTTTATGACCATATCGATGGTTGAACAGTAGGATTGTGGGCACAACAGATACTGGAAAAGACACAGCCCAGTAACAAAGGAAACAGCTTAAGATATACTTGTGCATGAATAATCCTACAGTAAAATCGGAGAACACGCAGTCTTTTTCTAAGAGGATATCCCTCCATCACACGGAATGTACAGTATGTAATTACAGAAACTTCCTAAGACGAAAGTACATTACTTGCATTGAATGATTTAAAAAATTCATAGTGACTTAGGAACCAAGGATGTTTTACTGGAGGAAAAATGAACAAATCTGCTTGAATTTAGATTCGTAAATAATTGCCCAGCATGGAAAACTTTGTAATCAGTCACTTGCATGAGGTTGGGGCCAATGAAACACTTTATAATGAGGTGACCAAGTTGTGATGGCAGTGTTGATAGATTAACTTCCGTTGTACCACTGGTATTGTAATATCTACCATGAAAACGATGGGGATGCATTACAACGAAAATTTGGTCGTGTTTTTTTTTTTTTTTTACTTATTTGTAAAGACAAGGAATATGTCTCCCATAAAAATATTTTAACATGTTTTTTTTGTGAAACAAGTGATAACTTGAAATGAAAAATGTATTAAAAGTGGAAGAAGTGGTGTGAGGAAGATGTTGCAATTACGTTAATTTATAGTACCAAAATGTACCCAGCTTGGAAAAAAAACTGTGTATTTTACCTGACTACGCTGTAAAAAGGAATCAGTTTGTATCCAAACACGCACATAAACTCTATTATTAAATTTACACTCGAGTATTAAATGCAGATTAAAAAAAAAATATTTTACAGTATCGGCACTACATCCAAGTTTTCCCGCCATATTCTTCTTCATTTACATTTATAAACACCCAAACACACAGAGACATTTTAACAGCCATGTTACACAGAATTCTAATTATACTACTCCCCCTATTCAAAACTCAGTATTGACTATTAGTCTACATACGTGAGGCGACCTTATCATGAAGGAATAATTAACGGAAAGAGAGAAAAATGTTCAGGAAAGTATGATCACACACCAACCTAAAACGTTACTACACATCAAACAATAAAATGTCAGCATCGTTAATAGCTATTCAACCATAGAAATGATAAATTCGGCAAGGAAGGGGAATAGCTTTTCAAAAGTTACAAACAGACGTCCACACAGCGGTGAATTCTAATAGACAACTATTTTATATGGTAGACAATTAAGTAAATGGCTGATCACCTGGACGTGTACTTCTTCAGATGAATAGGTTGACATTTTTTCATTGAAGTCACAAAATAAAGGAAACCTGTGAATTGATTACGGTCTTTTAACTTCCTTTGCTGAATGCAATAACAGGCACCTTTCCTGTGGGTAATTTTTTTTCTCATTTTCACCGTAATGAATTACAGAGAGTTTGACGAATGACCAGTAGCGTGCACAGACATCTGAGAGGACAGGAGTAACTTTAAGTAAAAGGGCACGCTGAGGCTATTTTTCCTGTGGACCTTTTTTGTTTTTAGCTTATCACACTCTTTTTTTTTTTACAATTTTTGGCCCTTTCTTGACATTCCTGGGTTTCTTTTTGCCCTTTTTAGGGATCTAGGGTCTTTCTCCTCGCATTTGTCAGTGCAGAAAAACAAAATAGGTCATGTGTTTTCTTCAAAAAGGACCAAAAAGGGCATTTTTCCCAAAAGGGGGAGGGGCAATGGCCTCCCCCCCCCCCTGGATGCCACTGCGAATGACAGTAGAATTGCATATATCTAAGATAACAGAATGTTATTATTTTTTAATCCTAAATCTTTATGGTCAACAGTAAACGCCAAAATCAACAGTAGCAGCTATCGGGATCAAAACGTCAATTTTCAGCAATGTGGTAACTTGTCACGGTTCTTGAAGAGAAAATTATTACGATCAAGTAATACACTGAATAGTAATCAATTATTGTGTCATACATTTGTGTACTTTCCAGTCCAAGAACAGAATAATTCAGTTCATATGTGCATTCGGTTTTATTTTCAATCCAAGCAATAAGTTAAACAATTTTTATTATCATTGCACAACTATTACCCAAAACGATTTTTTTTAAGTGAAGGTATATATTATACGAATTTATTTTTATTTTTAATCATCTTGTGAAATTTTGTTTTATACGTTAATCACTTGCTTGGGTACTCATCTACCGGAGCTTTCAACAAATGTAACTGGCGCAACAGAGCCACATTTTTTTCCTTTGTGCTGTTTAAAGAAAACCTCTTACACCGAGTATTAAACTTCAAAAGAACTGGTTTTAACTAGCATGCTTCAATGAAACGAAGTGTATTGAAATCTGTATGACTACTTGAATATTTGGGCATCCACAGATAATTTGTGCGTATAGATGTGCTTTCTGAGGAGGACTGGACTAATAGCGCAGTAGCCACAAACATCACACTTGTAGCGTTCTTCATGGACGTAACGATGGTGGGTAAGGGCACGCTTCGATTGGTACGATTGTGGACAAAACGGACAATGGAAAGAACCCAGCCCTGTAATGGAGAATACAATGAACAATTCACTGAACCATACCACAAATAATTCAATAAACAGTACTGTTAACAACTGTAGTAGTATATGTAGTATGTCGTCCTTTATTATTATTATTATTTTGGCAAGTAAGTTTATTTCTACATGCGTACTTTAAACTGCAATCTCAAAGTTCATGACACATGTCAACAATGGCTAGCCCGAAAACAAAGTGAATATTGATATCCATATGTTATGATAAGTCGTGTATGTTAGTTCGTACTGATGCAAAATATGGCGTCATAGTTTTATCAGGCAAATATTACTTTGGATGGTCAAAATGGTTCCGGCATAATAAACTTTGTGTGAACAAACTATGAGGTCATGAACAAACGTCATTAGGGTAAAAAAAAACTTGACGATAATTTTGCAGGTTTTTTTTTGCAGATTTTCATTGCAGAGGGCCAAAAAATCAAGTTACAGCGACACTCAATGCACACGTCCCAGATTTCCACATCATATACAGTTCATCATTCACGGATATAAACATTCTTAATGACAGCGTTACTTCTGCCGAGTCAAATCCTTGCTCCACGAGATGTGAGGATTGAAAGGAGATAATCAGTTTTATATGATGTCCTCACTTTTGGTCGAATCATGAATTGACTCAGCACGAATAACCCTTCTCTTCTCTACGTTAGTTTTCTCTTGTTTTGCCATTTCGTCCTATAACGAAGCTAATGTTGGTGGAATTTCAGAAAAAAAGGTTTATTATTTTTCATGCATTTACGCTTAAAAATGGTAACGAGTTGTGAGTTCGAAACGTAGATTGTTTTATTGCTTGTTTGCTTATTTTAACCTTTTGGTTTTGTATTGGTGCGTTTGTTTACATTGGTTAAAATTAGTGTAGCACTATCTTCTATGGCAACTCAAATCTTACATGCTACTACCATTTTTTTTTAATTCTCGTCCTTTCACACATAGGGCGATAGTTTCTGAAATTCACGCCATTAGTACAGATTTAATTAAAATATGCAGCATGATCGGCCGATCTTGTGGACATTCCTAATCAATCTGTAATAAAGTTAGGTTTGGGCAATGCTGTAGCCAATGAGCGTATTTTAAGCAAAGACACTTTTCTGCAACACTAAATCAGGCGTATCCCATCTTATAACTGATCAATGGAATCAACTACATAAAAGAACAACACATGACACCAAAATGCTTGTATATTAATGTAAGATGTAACTGAAAGATTGTAAATTGCATCTGCATGTGCCGCGCCAAAAGGTTCAAACTTGGAAACAATGAAGGCACATACGGAACACATTCCTTTGCAACGAAGAATTCTGTCATTTGTGAGTAAGGAAGTGTTTGAAAAGTACTGCTTTGCTTTCAGAGCAGTGGCCACACACACTGCATTTGAAGCGTTCAGTATGAATATTGAGGTGGTTCATCAAGGACTTTCGGGACAAGAAAACTCGCGAGCATTGGCTGCATGGAAAATTTCCGGAAATGGGAAGACCAAGCATGCTTGACGAATGACACCGGGACACTATGGACCCTGCAAAAAAAAAAAGAAAAAAAACATTGTAACTTATGCTCTATGGGCACAAAAAATAAATATATCAAAAATAACTAAATAACTATAGGTAAAGTATGTACTGATAGCCACACTGAGACTAAAAACGAATTTTAAATATTGACAATTAGGCAACACCATGAATGTGTGATATTCTGACAGTGGAGGCTACCGGCATCACACGCCGTATAGTATAGATCAGTGGTTGTGCGGCGGCCTTCTTGCGGGCACAATAAATATAGATGTTCTTGTGCCACCAGAATGGCGGTGTATGCATCTATTGTTTATATTCAATGCAAAACACAATTTAAGCATAAGACTAGATGTAACACTGGTTACGAGGAGTGTTCGAATGAACGCACAAACACGTCAAGATCCGATACAAACACGAATTCAAACGGCACTAGAATTTGGATCAGAAATACCTAAATCAAAAAGTAACCGTGCCTAAGAAAGATGGCACTACGACATTTTCCTGTTTTCCAGATTCAAAGCGAACAATCGTCAATCGAACCTCGTTGGGAGAAGTAGCTGTTAAGATTTGAAAACTGTTTAACTGCGCTCAGTATCTCAAACAATGAAAGAAAACTTTCACTATTATTCTGCAATGCTGGGGAACCAGTGGAAGACATTTTTTAAACCTTGCCAGATACGGGAAGAAATGCAGATTATGCAACAGCTAAATCAAAACCAACCGAACATTTTTCGCCACAGACAAACGTGAGAGTATGAATTGCGCGTGTTAGGCAGAATGAAACACACGCCTGCATAAACATTGGATTAAACATTGGAGCTTCAGCACGCTAAGAACTGTGAGTTTACAAATGTGGATGACGAAATCAAATGGTAAATTATTAAAGGTTTTGCATGGAAGCGATTATGTCGTAAGATAATAGCGGATCCTATATTAACTTCAACAGACGTGTTAAAACTTCGACGATCGTTAGAATTGGTCGGTCTTTAAGCAAAAGAAACTGAAGAGTTCACCGTGCATTTAGAGCAATTAAAATTAAATGAAGAAGTAAAAGCAGCGACCCAACGTCATTTCGGGGCAAAAAAATAAAAGATAATGAAAACCAGCCTAATACGCCTAAGACAAGTAAAAACTTGTGCAGAGGTGTGGCAAGAATTACCTCCATCCTGGTGGGGAAGATACACGCCCTCCAAAACGTGTAAAGCCTGCAAAAAGAAAAACTATTTTGCAGCACAATGTTTCACAGCTAACAATATATTTTACCAAAGAGCTAAAGCAGTTAATATGGAAGATGGCCTAATTTCGTCCTCAAGCAGTGATGACGAGTATGTCAGTGCAGTGACAAATATTGACAATGAATCAAAAAGTGGTCACGATGAATGGGTAAGAGATTCAAAACAGGGAAATCTGGGAAATCAGTGATTCAAACCAAGATCAGAGACAACCACTAGTAAAACTAATCATAAATGGTGTTCCGGTAGTTGTAATGATTGACACGGGGTCGACAGTAAATTTGTTTACGCTGGCTCATGTAGACAAGTTGGGAAACATTAAACTGAGTCCTTCCACAACACCAATTTATCCTTAAGGCAATGGGAAAGAGCCGATTACATTGTGGGGGAAATTTACAGCAATTGTGTCAACCAAAGAGAATACACTGCCAGTAGAATTCCAGGCGACAAACACAAACGAAGAGCCATTGAATGGGTACAAAACAGCAGTTGAGCTAGGCCTAATACAAATACTGCAAACCATCACAGAACACGAACTCACCTCAGATCTGGCAGTGTGTACGCGATACTTGTAATCGTTTTTAATATGTATGTAATGATTATCTGTAGCTAGTAATACGTGTGTCATGCTTATCTGTAGCTAGTAATATGTTGGTCATGCTTGTTTGTAGCAGTTAAAGCGTATTTAATGCTAGCTGTGTGTGTAATTATTGTTTGTAAGGGTTATTAGTATCTAGCAGTGTGTGTGCAATACTTGTTCTCCTTTACAGTGTGTCTGTAATGCTTGTTTGTAGCAGGAATTGTGTATGCCACGCTTGTAAATGTGTATGTAATTCTTGTTTGTACATGGTAACGTGTATGTAATGCTTGCTTGTAGCTGGTAATGTGTATGCAATGATTGTAATTTTTTTAATGTACATGAAGTTCTTGTATGTAGATGGTAAGTTCGTACAGGACCCCACACTAGGCACAGGATCATGAATGAGCAGATACCATTTTTATTTCTAGGACACATCTTGGATAACTAATTTAGGATTCACTTAAAATAAAGTCTTCTATCCTATGCTGTGATTCTGGTACAAAATAGTTTTTAAGACATAGTACTAATAGCAAAGTTATTTTATATATAAATGTGTTAAACGGATACTTTAAAATTACAACAAATGTCAATTTGACAATAAATCGTCAGGGATAAAGAAGCAGATGGGCTGTATTAAAAACAAGCCTTGTAAAAATACAAGATACATCAATGTAGACTGAAAGAATAGACAAATGTCCTAACGGGAACCTTCCATGCGGGAATGCAGGACCTTCCATGTAGTAGCCAAGTTATCTCCCAACTGTGCTACCACGGTGGACCACTAACTGCAGAGTAGGGTGGGTATAACATAACAACCAAGCTTTACATGTTGACCATTTCTCGATGTTGACCTGAAGGTTGCAAACATATAAACAAGGAGGGAAAGTAATTTGCTTCGTGGCCTTCGCAGTATAA